>JBAIZL010000001.1:166281397-166451397 GCA_036971475.1 Prosapia bicincta
GTTTCGTCAGTATTTTATTATTATTTGATATACAGAGTGACTCACGAAGATATGCAGATACTTTGGGAGCTCATTCTACAAGTAAAAATAATGAAAACATTCTATGTAAACATAGGTCCGGAATCGTTTCGTTAGCGAGTTACGGCTAAATTTCGCCCAAATCTAGGCTCCTCATATAAACGAGGTCTTTCTGGGATTCTGGTAAGGTAGATAAAGGGACTAATTCAATTGTTTTTTTATTGTTTTTGACCTTTTAAATTATATAAAACATGTTCCAGAACTCTAAGTTGAGTAGTTTTTGAGAAAACCGTTGTCAAAAGCAAAAAATGGAGTGGAAAACGCATTTTTTTATCTTTGGGGGAAACAATAAATTTGTTATTTCAGCAAGAAACATACCAAAATTTGTAGTAAAACTTATAGAAAGTTTTATTTTAAACTAAACGGCGTAAATAAAGAGCACAGAAAGCGAATAGATGTTTGATTAAATAAATTTTTATTCATAACAGTACAAAGTAAAATTAACCGGAAAACATTAATCTAACCCTATTCAACCAAAATACAGTAAATTTTCAAAAGTGTCTCCGCCGACTCACAATGCATTTTCCAGCTCGTTTAAGGATGGTTCTTGGTGCTTTCCGTAGTTCAACAGGGCTTTCCTTCAACTGAGTTAAAGCTTCATTAATACGTCTAAGTAGCGCCTCACAGGAATTAACTTTGACCTCGTAAACTTTCTCCTCTATCCATCCCCATATGCAAAAATTCAACGGCGTCTGATCTGGTGACCTGCCAGTGTATAGGACCTCCACGACTGGTCTATTTATTTGGAAACTGATTCAAGTAGGTAGAAACAATATTTGAAAAATGTGGCGATGCGCCATCATGATGGAGGTACAGCTGGCGTCGGGAGCATCTTCAAGCAATGTCGGTAATTCTACTTGAAAAAACTGTAAGTATGTCTGAACTGTTAAGCGCTCTTGGAAAATAAACGGTTCAAACAGCTGATCATGAATAATACCACACCATACGTTAAAGCTTAAACGCTGATGAAAGTTATGTTCAATTGTTGCATGAGGGCTCATTTCTGCCCATGAATGTTGATTTCGTAAATTGTTGATACAATCACGAGTGAACTGTGACTCATCGGTAAATACAATATACTTAAAGAATCGACGATGAGTGTTTAACCAAATGCTCCGAGCGATAAACATTGTCTCCTGGATGTAAATGTTGTATCTTTTTTTATGGTAGGGATAGAGCTTGTTATTATTGGGTATTCTCCTTACATTACTTTGCGTAAACCTGAACCGTTTAGAAATACGTCTTGTACTAATAACTGGACTACATTCAACAGCAGCAGCAATGTTTTCTTCTACAATAGCATCTTGTTGGCAAGAGCGGTCATACGGAAACTTTCCGCTAGGAAGTGATCCTATTTCCCGTAACGTAATTGTTCACTAATTGTTCAAGCATTTGGAATAAGGGTAACGTTGTCTATATTCTTCAGCAGCGGCCGTAGCACTGCCTTCACATACTCCTTAAATAAACACCATATCGGGGTATTCTCCTCTTGTAAATGAGTTTGGCATTACTTGTCCAATAATTTAATAATTACTACAATACTTACATTATTACTTAATTGTTATAATTACAATGTTACTTAATAACAAAACAATGCTGTACTCACATGGACTGAAACTCAATTACTACGAACAGAACAATAAGCACTTGGACTGAAACTCAACTGTTAGCTCTGAAAATTATTCGAATTTTACAATTCAAATCACATCATTGTTGAAAAGCTGCTTATTGTATTGCCAACTTATGAAATAAAAATTTCCCGAAAAATATAATTCTGTGTTTTTAAATCAAATTAAATCAAGCCGTACAGTATGTCAGCAGCACCTGGATGCACTAAATACTAAACTCAATCTACTCTAAGAAATCATTTTTCATTTAATAATTGAAATTTACAATTTCTTAGTAGAAATTTAATTTGTTTAATTTGTAACTAACGAAGTTATTGTCAGTCAAATGTAAAATAAAAATTTATTTAATCAAACATCTATTCGCTTTCTGTGTTATTTATTTAAACAGTTTTGTTTAGCATTAAATTTTCTCCAAGTTTTAATAGAAATTTTGATTTGTTTCTTCGTAAAATAGCAAAGTTACTGTTGCCCAAAGATAAAAAAATGTGTTTTTCCAATCGATTTTTTGCTTTTGACAACGGTTTTCTCAAAAACTACTCAACTTAGAGTTCTGGGATCTGTTGTATTTAATTTATAAGGTGAAAAACCAAAAGAAACAATTGAATTCTCCCCTTTATCTACCTTACCAGAATCCCAGGAAGACCTCGTTTTACATGGTGAACCGAGATCCAGGCGAAATCTTTCGCTAGCCGTAACACGCTAACGAAACATTTCCGGACCCATGTTTACATAGACTTTTTTCATTATTTTTACATGTAGAATGAGCTCCCAAAGTCTCTGCATATATTCGTGAATCACTCTGTATATCAAATAATAATGGTTTAAATATTGACGAAACATAAAATAGTATAAATATATACATCAAATATAAAATTTACTCATGAACTCGAATACAATAATATACTTAATTATTTAAATATTATGGTATAGAAACAATAAAAGTCTTAAATATATTATATACAGAAAACCAACGCAAATCAAACAATAGCTACCAAATTATTCAAACCTTCCTTATAACAAAAAAATGGCAGCGCTGTATAATTTATTATATAGAATGCACAAAATACCAATGAACATAAATGATCAAATAAAAGAAAATATATAAATTAAAACTAGTCCTGTATTTGAATTATATTTTATCAAATATATATATATATATATATATATATATATATATATATATATATATATATATATATATAAAGAACTAAGTCAAAATACAAATACAAAAATTATAATTGAATTTACAATTCAAAGCTTTTCGTTGGTTAACAGTACCAACATCATCAGGAATATTAAACAATAAAAACTAACATATGTGCAAATTAGATCAAATAAATAGCTATGCCAAATCAATTACAATGTTGTTAAACTTTTATTTTGCTGCCCTAACATTACAAACACTGAATATATTATCAAATTTAGATTTTACTTGTATTTGTGCATTTATCAACTCATTATTAGTATTATATTTATGTATTTATAAAGCTTCATAAATATTCATTCTCAGGCCTTTGTTAATTTCTTTTACAAGTATCATATTATCTATATTAGGAAATATGTGATTATTATTAATACAATGACTAGCAAAATTTGATTTTTAAATTTCTGGCTTTTTTATGCATTAAAAAGCTCTTTATATCTATCTTTAAGTTTTTTCTTAGTTTGTCCTATATAAACTTTATTACAATAATCGCATTCTCATTTATATACACCGTTTTATTCATATAGGACAAACTAAGAAAAAACTTAAAGATAAATATAAAAAAGAAATTAACAAAGGCCCGAGAATGAATATTTATGACGCTTTAGAAATACATAAATATAATACTAATGAGTTGATAAATGAACAAATACAAGTAAAATCTAGTCTAGTCTAAATTCAGTGTTTGTAATGTTAGGGCAGCAAAATAAAAGTTTAACAACATTGTAATTGATTTGGCATAGCTATTTATTTGATCTAATTTGCACATATGTTAATTTTAATTGTTTAATATTCCTAATGATGTTGGTACTGTTAGCCAACGAAAAGCTTTGAATTGTAAATACAATTATAATTCTTGTATTTGTATTTTGACTTAGCTCTTTATTAATACACAAGAATACATATTGCGATATATATATATATATATATATATATATATATATAAATATATATGTGTGTGTGTGTGTGTGTGTGTGTGTGTGTGTGTGTGTGTGTGTGTGTGTGTGTGTGTGTGTGTGTGTCAGTGGTTGTGTGTGTGTGTGTGTGTGTGTGTAAGTGTGCGCGCTATATGAGATCATAAAAACTTTAAAATGAAAAATAAATATCACAATTATTTACTTAAATTACAGTCTTGGCGAGTCGTTAATAATAAAAACGTGATAAAATAAACAAATCAAAATTTACCATTTAAATACTACGGTAATTTAAACGCTGAAATAAAGTACTCATTTCGACCATATCAGAAAATGTAAAAATTCAAACAGATGTAGTTTTAATAGGCTTTACTAAAGAATCTATATACATCCTGTATGTATATATATATATATATATATATATATATATATATATATATAACGGTTTAGAAAATTTAAAAAAAAACATACCTATTTAGGTCCTAACCCGATAGTACTCCAATTCGTTGTTAAACAATAAATATTTAAAGGGTGTGAGCGCGTGCTATTTGTTTGAGGTTTAGTAATAGTTTATGATGTAGAGCTCAATGCGCACTTCAAACAAGTCTATAGTAGCCATGTCTAACTTCCTATATACTCGTATAAGAGCGTATCTAAAGCATAAATTATGGAAGCTTGGACGCCATCTGACATAACATTGATAACAATAATAACCGCGACAACAATGAAAATATCATTAGTAATACAATTTATTTATTTTAAAAAATTCTAGAAAGAAACTAAATGGACTTATATGTTTATATTTTATAACATTTGCTGTCCTTGTCAGTACGTAGTCGGATGTTTCTTATCGGTTACTAATTCGATACTTTTAAACCCCTAAGTTGAATTTTGGGATGAACAGAAGTGAAAATCAATTTAATCTAATTAGTCTTCAACGTTATTTTATCAATTTTTTAACTTTATTTAACTTTAATATTACTAATTAGATTTTTGGCAAATCTGGTCTTATTAGCGAATTTAGTAAATACATTTTTTTAACATTTTTTCATAAACAATATTTTTAAAACTCTAGACAAAATACGAAATAAAGCTCTAAACATTTACGAAATATAAAAACTCTGCGACTACTAGTCAAAAGGTCTCTAGTTCGATCCTTAATAGCATTCAAAATAATAAGTTGCTTCTCAGCTTTCAAGTTCAGTTCAGCCTGTAAAAAGGAATACTAAGCGTCAAGCCTGGAACTTATTGCTGTGTCTTATACCTTTCTTGAATGCCTTGTGAGTAATTACTATCCCTACCAATAGAAAAATAAGGACTCTTTTATTATATTGCTGTAAAAAAATCACTTACACGCTTATTTTCAACTCTAGTGTCAAAGTCAGTAGCGACGTGGTAAAAATAGTACGACACGTATCAACAAATTTTAAAGTGGTGACATTGCTTTGTGGAACTAAACTGTGACACAGAGAGAAACTCAAATTAGGTCAAGTTTAACTAACCAAGCTGTTAGCGTTATATTAAGGCATTGTTTTACATTATTCAAGAAAGAGTTGATTGCAATATGAACTTATGGCGTTATTAAGCGTATGAGGGGGCTTTGGCCTGAGTGCAAAACGATTCAGTTGATGAGAAGCCTATAGTGGGTCCAGAATTAGAAAAAGTTACGATCATTTAACTAGCACAAGGTTAATATTCAAGGGCAAGTTAACTATTTAGACTAAATGTACTGCATAAAACGTTATTTATCTGAAATTTCCGTCATCCTCTAGGTCATTTGAGATATTCGTAAACCCGTTTCAATAAAAACAGAAGAACTTTTAGGGATTTTTTTATATTCGGTGTATTATTAAATTTTAAATATCGTAACATACTCAAGGTATACTGGCTATAATGTTTCTATTATGGACGGCCAACGTAAACAGAGACTCAAAGGACAAATTTCTAAAGAGCCGCGTTTGATGTCTGTCTACTTGTTTGTATTTCTTGTTACTATTTTGAAATCTTTACTTAGAGTTTAATGTTGAAGTTATAATTTTTATTAGATACTTAAATAATAATTCAAATTTTTTTATTACATAATAGTTTTCCTTTTAATACACCCTCTACAAAATGCATAGCTTTTGAAATTTTTTACTTAAAAAAGGGTTTGCACACTCTTTCAAAATGCCTTTCTGCAAACTGACATTTTATTTTCTATACAACTGAAATTAGATACAAATGTGTCCAGTCATAATGAATTTTGTTACAAATACTTGTGTCCTTCAAAAATAAATATTTGGAATTATAAGTAATTGGGCATTAGTAAAAAGTGTTTAACATTAAAAAAATCGAAGACAAAATTTTAAAAATATACATTACAATTTCATTTAACTAATTAATTATTTTCTTATCTTATGATTTAAATAAATTAATCCAAAACTTACTGAGATAAAACGTTTTTTATTGTATGCGTACTAGCCGATCTTAGACACTGTCTAGTCTATCTTTATCGGACACTGGCATAGAAAGCTACCGAAAACTTTATAAATTTATTTATAAGTAAGTTCTTCATAAATTAATTTAAATTTTAAGTAGGTAATTGGTTTAATCAAATACGTTAAAGTTTCATCGATAGTTACGGACAATAAAATCTACCAAAAAATATTTTTTTTAATTCTATTTTGAGTTTAAAACCTGAAAACGTTCAACATTTAGTTCCTCTGCTAGAATAAAATTTTTTAAAAAAGGTTTTTTATCAATTTTCTCTTAATAAATATAACTTTTCATAGTAAATATAAACATTACAACATTTACTGCTTACAATTTTCAAACATTGCAAATTATTAGAAAAATAAATGGTCTAACATTTAATAAATTTTTGTAAAATATGCTTTACAAAACTAAATATTGTAGATCGATTATGAAAAATTAATACAAATTGTAGAACCTGAATTAAATAAACAATTTGGGTTATAAACTGTGAAATTGACCAATTTAAAACTATATAATATTATGTATTTCTAAACGCTTCTTGTGTTATTCGACTGAGGATACTCACACTTGCTAAAAACAAAAATGCCTTTCCTGCCCATACAAATAGTTATTTTGTATAAATTTGACTGATATGCCAGATCAGGCAGGGTTCATACAAAACATTGAGAGAATAAAAAAATACGACGAATCCAGCACTATACCTGGATGTCTCCCATTACTAGCTCTCTTGAACACTTCATCGAAATTCACTTCAAAATCTTATTTATGAAGTACACAAGAAATATACAACTGAATCAGAAATAAAAACAGCAGTATTAGAAATAACGAACACACTCTGGACCTGCAGTCTAAATGATTCCACATGTATACTGAGGGTTCGAATTTGTTTAGATTCTATACCACATATTTAATCAGCCTCTTACTAGCCAACTCTACTGTACTCTGGTATTCATTCCATTCTGTGTTGCGCTGATCAGTTCAACGCGCGAGACGTTGTCTTTGAGTGTCCCTGTAACAGTGCTGTTCTCGTCAAAGCCCTGGTATTGGAAAGGTCGTAACGTGTCTATTCTGCGGAGGGTAGAATGTCGAGTCAGCGAGGAAGATTAGGAAAAAGGTCAACGTCCGGAATCAAAAAGCAGCCTCGTGGTGCTGAAGATCAGGTTTCGGGCCAACCTTTGCCAGAAGCTCCCAACTATTCCCTCTATATGCGGTTGGCTATTGGAGTTCGGATTGCCAGACTTCAGCTACATTGAGACAATTAATGAGAATTAGATCCCACATCAGTCGGAAAGTGGAACTTAGCGTTCTGCCCAACTTTGTGAGCTTGAAGGCCCCAACTGTATCGAAGACCCGTACATTCTTTAATGTCTTGTACAGCTCCTTATACAATTGCACTTAATGTGTTAAGGAAGGTTATAATATGCAAATGTCCACCTCGGTGGTTTTACTGGAGAAGGGAGGTGAATAGAGTATGAAAAGCAATGTTAATTTTCAATCTAACGGAATAATTAAATAACGGAGTAATTGACAAACTAATTATCCTATCCCTCAGGTTGATTAGGGTGAAATATGAAGGAGCCGTTTCAAATAAGAGAATGTCTATTGGAAGTCGCCGTTTTAAGATGTCCACTGCTCAATATGAAGATTACCGACATCATCGACGCAGCTACAACACTAGGAGTAAATGATTTACAACAAGCTTTCTATTATAATGTAGGCCAGAAGTTGTGACCATCTCCAGTAAACAGTGAAGCATGTATCCTAGAAGCATGGGCTGAATCTAAATGATTCTACTTACATGCCGTTAAAATACAGTTTTTAAACTGTTCACTTCTTCACCAAACCTACATTGATTCGTCTTCAGTACAGAGGATCAGACTTGAAGAACGGCATTATGAAATACCTTGGAGTATCCCTAGACAAAATATTGCCATGGAGAGAGTTTGCAGAGCCAGTTGCAGGAAAAGGGCCATAAGCGATTGAGACTGCAAAAGTCTCACAAACTTAAACAACAAATTCAAATAAATAAAATAAAATAAACAAATTATAATCCGTACTAATGATACGTCCCATTCCTGATCTTCCACGACGCTCAGAGTTTGCGACATTTCGAATTGTTACGGGTAATTACCGACTTAGAGCATATCGCACAAGCTAGACTGAGCCTTGAAAATTATGCAGAACACCCAGCTCCGTCAAGAGTGCGATGACTGTGCTTGGAGTAAGAAGGCGCATGAAGTTGATCCAAGGGTATTAAAGGTTGATCCTGAGTATTAAACTACTACTACTTACTCAAACATTAAGCACTGAAGCATATAGTCAACTTGGCATGAGCTACAAACACATTAAATCAGAACCTCCACTCATTACATTTCGCTAATACAGTGTCACCAGAAGGTCACACTCGCTAATACGTTTTCTCAGGTCACAGTGGTAAGTCTCCTGACTTGATGGGATCATTTCACTAAAATGATCCTGTGTTAGCGAAATGGTCAAGGAGATTTAGTAACTGATTATAATTTCTTATTTTTAGGCTTCTTTATTGTTTATATTTTAATTCACGCTACTGAGTTTTATATTTTCTACTTTAGTCATCTCGTACTCTCCTGATCTGAAGAGATCATTTGGTTAAAGTGATCCTATGTTAGCGAAATATACAAGAATATTTAGTCACTGATTATAATTTCTTGTAGTTTAGGTTTTTTTATTGTTTATGTCATAATTCACAATACTGGGTTGTATATTTTCTACTTTAGACATCTCGTACTCTCCTGATCTGAAGAGATCATTTCGTTAAAGTAATCCTGTGTTAGCGAAATGGCCAAGAAGATTTAGTCACTGATTATAATTTCTTGTAGTTTAGGCTTTTTTATTGTTTATATCATAATTCACGCAACTGTATTTACTGTTGTAAAGTCATACTTTCCAGGCGTGTAGAGTGTAATTTCACTCTGCTGTTAAACATTATCCCTAACACACTAAAAACGACTTTACGAGGATTACACTGATTAAAGACTCAGGTTGTGTCACGGCAAATATATGATCTCTACACTCACAATTGTTTTTTTTATTACATCGCACTTGGAACACATAAATCAAACTTTAGTGAAGATTATTTCGACAAAGGTTATTATCGCCCATAATAATTCACTGCTTTCAACAAAAATTTAATAATTTCAGTGAAAACTGTTCTTTTTATTATGAAATAAAAAAGGGTTAAACAAACAAATAAAATAATATTTCGTGAAAATTAATGAGGATGGCCATATTGGGAAATATATCCTCCCGAAACTTCCGGCCTCATTAAACAAAAAATAAGTGCTACCATAGGCAAGTATCACGATTTCGTATATCTTAAATTGTGTAAGTGTAAACTAGGAGCTCAAGTTGAAGTTGCCAAAAAATAATTTAAATATAAAGTAAAACAACAGAGTAATAATTAAAGCGTCAAAAGGGAGTAAAAAAATAAAGTAGTATTTGTTATTTGTAAAAGATATATTGACTTATATTTAGATAATGACGTAGAACGTTGCTGCTGCTTTCCAGTTCCTCAGATTCAGCAAGGTTTCGGGATCCTGAGTGACGAATCCATCCATCTATGTCTAGGACGACCTTTTTGCTTTTATAATAGTCTTTTGTCTAGTACGTCCTTTTTTTGGATAGTTTAATCTAAGAGGCTTCTGAGTACATCAATCCTCTCCATCCGGGCGCGTTTGCCCTCCCCAGCTCAGTTTCCCAATTTGTATTACATTCACTATATTGGTTTCCCCAAACAGCTCGTAAACCTTACAAGTTTTCTCCTCTTCCCCTGCTCACCAACATTCACAGGGCCAAGAATCCTCTTGAGGCTCGTCCTCTCGAAGATGGCCAGTTTGTTTCATTCCTCATTAATGTCCAAGTTTCAGAGTCATAAGTAAGTACGGGATGGATCCACACCGTATACTTCATTTTCTTCCTACTTACATACTGGCTAGTAGGTGTTTGCGTAATCCGGAGTATACTTTATAGGTATTGGCTATCCTTTTATACGCCTCAATGGAGACCTTATTATTGGAGCTGTTAATGGATCCCAGATAAGTGATTTGACCCACTATTTCAAATTTGAAGGGTCCCAGCTCAACAAACCCACCTGCTTGTTGGACTACTTCAGGGCAGCCCAACCGTAGATACATCGTTTTTCCTTTATTAATCTCGTCTCATTTACTTGGCCGCTCGCATAATATTTGCAAATAATGTTTTAACGCTCGGGATGATATTTCAAGTGATCTTATAACGAATGCGTTTTTTACCCCTCACCATAAAACAACACATGGTTGATTATTATATAATTATAACACAGCAAGTCACTGCGGCGCATCATAAATTCGAGATTTAACATAGAACTACCTACCCAAAAAGAATATTAATACCACGTCTTCTCTGCGAACAACCCTTTCTCTGCTTAAGAAATTAAGATCTTTTATAATTTCCCTTCGTTTCTTGTGACCCAGTTTTCCATTGTTTCTTCTATTAAGAGAAGAATATTACTTCCCAAAGAAAATAGTGGCTTATAGCTCCTTTAAGCTGCTGCGCCTGGTTTCATGTCACGGTTATTTTTCATTGATCAAACGTTTAGAAAATATGAACACCAAGCTTGTGTAGTTAAAATATATGTTTTAAATGCAAAATATCTTCAACTAAAGAGATTTACCGTACGCGCCTCGAATGCTGAAGAGCACGTTTGGAGAACGCAATAGGTAATACAGATATGTTGTCTCGGTCACAGCTGAAGATTTGTGGATAACAAAAGATTTAGCTATAAAGTAATTGCAGACCTCAATTGTGTTGGTATTAAGTGCATATCCAATCCGTGCTTCGAGTCAACAGTTCAAATAACTTCACTGTACATCGGTAACTTTAACAAATTTGTAAAAACTCGTGAGAAGTATTGCGTTCAATTTAACGTGACAAGAGGGAATCGAAATGTTTGCTACTATCCACTAAAGACGATATAGGCAAAACTGACGTAGTTTGTTGTTGAATTCACGATGTCCTTTGCCAAAACAGTACGTAGCCAAAACATTATTTCGGAGGTTGTGGGTCCGACCACTATGCTAGGAAATATCCCTAATTTTTTTTAAGACAACACCTGGAAAGATTTTTTGCATTTTTACCACTAAAGAACTATTATGAAATTTGACACTGTCTTCACTTAGTTTAATTATTGAAAACTTTTAATGCGGATCAGAATCTATGAAGGTAAATCTAATGCTGAATTTTGTTTTAGAATCAAAGTGATTCATAGTACTAAAGTTTTAATTCAAATTTTAATCATACTAAAATCTATATGAAAACGGTTGAATCTACTAGAGGAATGTCTGCAACTTGAAAATCAACTTTTTTCTGGCATGTGACTCATATCAGTGATGGATTATTTAAAACATTTGGTTGATATGACAAAGAATCAAGAAAACGAAATTGTTATAACCTAATTAGTTTTATTCTCATATATTATATTTACTGACTAAATCTCATGAGTAAAAATAATCATTTTTATATTTTGGAGGAGAAACGAACCTCCTGAACCCTCTCCTTGCTTACGTCACTATGCTCTTGCCAAAGCCACTCCGTCTTACATTTTGAATGCATTTTGGATTTTCAGCTATGATCGATTTTATCAGGCATCGTTTTAAGCTACTTTCCTTATAAATGTAAAATAAATAAGTGAAAAATAAAAAAGCTCCCATTACTTATATATATTTCTGTGTCTGTTTAGAGTTGACAGTTTATTCTGTACTTATTTACAGTTTAAAATGTTGCTTTTTATTTTAAATTCTTAAAATATTAATCTGGTAATACTTATTTGTAAACATTGTTTATATTGTATGGTGTTCAACGTCCTTGTTTTAAAACCGGACAACAGTTCCCGTATAAAACTTTGAAGCATATGATCATGGCGAGCATCATATTGACTTTGGAGGCTGTGATTCAAGTGCAAAGAAACCACAATTACTTGAATGTAGGATGTTGTCGTTAGTACACCAGTAATGCATGAAATTTCGAATTTCTGACGTAACAGTAATGGTTTTCTAGTCTCGGAGAGAGAAATAGAGATCGGACCTAGCAACTAATAGGGGAGTAATACAATCGATTACTCACTAAACTTTAAGATTTGTAGAGGAGTAAGCGTCCAACCATTACCATACGGAGCATAAATATTTCCCTCTTGACTCCCCCCTCCCCCCGTCAAAGTAGTAACACTCAGAAATCTTGTTTCTATTACATATTGGATTTGTCTTCACCTTGTTTACAAATAGGAAATCTGTTATTTTAAACAATGTACCGATGAAATTATGTTCCTGGAATACGCGTTTGTACTAAATCGAAGAAGGGTGGGTTTTTTCAATGATAAAACATAATTAATAATTTAGTAACAACCAGTCCCCCTTAAAAAGATTGTTGTATCGAATTTTCAGATCATACAAATGAGAAATTTATGAAATAAAAGACTCACAATTTAAAATTTATACGCAACACCGTTCTCTTGTTCATGGCTATGCGACGTTACGGCTTCAAGACGTATACTCAACTGAATATATTTATATTATTTTATTCAATCTCCACTTAAACTACTAATTTTTCTGTAAAAACACTTGAACATATATTAATATGTTACATTTGCCTGTATTATCAGTTACGTTTTTCAATTCCTTCTATTAGCTCACACTCTCCTTACATACATCTCGTACAAATTTTCAATCGCTAAAATTGCAACAACTTGTAATTATAAAATAAAAAGTAACTCAAATTAAACTTTTCTTTGTTGACTTCAGTATGAATTGACTTCCAAAGTTTTTATATAATTTTTTATATATTTATATAAGTATTTATATATTTTAAAAATATTATTTGTTATATTGAGGACGGCCGTTTCGGGAGATGTAACCCATTGTCAACTCAGATCGTAACTAAAGTCTTGGTAATTTTAGGTTAGGGGGGGTAGGCTACGATTGAAGGTGTCGTGGGATAGGGATATTAGAGGATTTTATAGAGAGTTTTGTGGGTTGTGATGTCAAAAAGTGTATGTGAATTATGATGTAATTTAGTGTTGAGTATGTATGGTGGGTGTAGCTTGTAAGGTGTATATTTCGTATTGTTCGGTTACGATCAATGGAACACATCTACCGAAACTGCCGTCGTCAATAATCAAAACAGTAAGTACTACTACAACCAAATGTAACATTTATATATTTTCAAGAGATTTTAGTAAAAATATTTGTTTGAAAGGAAATTCTGAATGAATGCAAAATCTTTACGGTGCCAAGATTTCAAAATGTCTCAAATTTCTCTTCCCCAAACAATTTCATATGTGTTTTCTACGAAAAATTAGAGTAAGAATCTTTATATATATGACAAAGTTACCAAATTAGAGATATTTAAATTAAATATTAAAAAGTTTATTCCAAACGAGGGGAAAGCTATTTTATTGGTTCCCATTTCTATGTATCACTAATTTAAATATAACTATAATTAAAATGTCAACCTTCAGGATATTGTTTTTACTTCTTCAATTAAAAAATATTTTTAAATGTTTTTGCATGTAATGAAGTAAATATAAAAATTCGAATACAAAGGAATACTTTAGAACTCAGCTATCTGAAAACTAATGGCGTTGTTTCTAACATTGTGATTTCGGATCAAGACTTTCAGAAATACTTTTCTATAGAATAAGCTATTATTATATAAGCTATATATATATAATGAGACAAGTATTTTACATTTTTTCACATTTTTTCACATTTTAAGTCTAGGAATTAATGATAAATAACATAATTAGAATTAAAATCAACAAATTTTTAAGTAACAGTATTATTCGACTACTCTCACATACACATTGGAATAAATTACAGTATAATGTAAAATGTCCTTAGAAGCATAGTAAAATAATAGAACAGTGTTTCCTAACCTTTTATGGCTCATTGCATTATGTGCCATGGAGATTGACTAACACCTATCGCCCTTTTTTTCATTTTCATTGTATGCCTAATTTTAATTCGAACCAAAGTCCATAATATAGGAGTTTTATTATTTTAAACAATTTAATACCTTTTACAAAAACAACGAAATTAGTTTAATCAGATTACTTTTAAATAGAGTAAAAAAATAATACAACATGTAAACTTTTTACTGATTTTATAAAGAATAAAAAAGTGAAACCATTAACTGTGATAACAGTTGTACATTTTAAACAAAGGAGAACATATTATAATTTTTAAATTATTTATTTGTTCTCGAGGAGCTGGACAACAGAACTAAATTCTTTTTCAACTAAATATGTTAACGGGAACGAGTTGTGAAGTGGTTCAGTTTCTTTCCACAGTTGTGAATAAGTGTCCATAAGCTTCAACCAGGCTGATTTGTAACCTCATAACCACTCTGCTTGAAAAGGATTTTCGCCTTATACTTTAAATCTAGAAACTCTGACTGCAAAGTTAACAAGTTTATCGACAGCTTCAAATGAGGATGGATCTAAAATCCAATCCGAAGTTTATAACTTGTTCAAATATTTTAACTTCCCAACTTTGAATACTCATTGCTCCTAAATCGCCCACCACCTTTATATTGGTCCCCTGATAGCCTAAATCGCCCACTTGGGTGCAGTCGCCCCTAGGTTGGGAACCACTGTAACAAATTGATGCTGAGATCCAAAAAGTTAAAAAGGTTGAAAAAAATACAAAACAAAAATATTTTAACTTAAAAATTCTATTTATTATTAAAATGGAAAAACAACCTTAACAGAGACGCAAACCCGTTTATAATTCGTCGTAAGAGAGACGTAACTGCGAATTCGCCCTTGTGAGCAGTCTGATTCAGGGCTGCAGTTGCAGCACTAGCTCAACTGCGATGGTGAGAGGGTTCGGTACTTGGAAGAATTTACACGTACAAGAATCCACAAGGAGAAAATGGATTAGTACAATCTAAAGAAACGGGACTTTGAGGGAAACAGAGCTGGGGAAGACTTTTATAACATTAAATTCACTTCTAGTAACATCTAATAAAAAGACTATTGTAAAATTATTGACAATCTTTTAGAAACCTTTATAAAACGCTTCTTCCCATTACAAAATTTGCAGTTAAAAAAAAGTTTTCTGAAGCTAAACTCTTGACTGAGAATTTATTTTCAGGTTATAATGTAACTCCACATTTTTGACCATCAAGAACTTAAAAATGAACATAGCCTACAAGTGAGCACTTATAAAATGCTTTTAATAAATATACCGTTTAGCTAAGCTTATCTGCATGATCCTGGCAACTACTGTGGTGGAGAGAGGGTTTTTGGCAATTAGAAGAGTTTACACGTACAAGAAATTAACACAAGGGGAAAACATATAAGTAATCTGTCGTTACAATATAATGAAAAGAGCATTGGGGGGAAATATAGCTGGAGAAGACTTTTATAATACTGGGATCCAGAAGTTCGATTTGAAAACTCTAAGAATCGAGTTCATATTATACAAATGTGGTATTTAAAAGATGTTGGTGTTGTTCAATAAATATAATTTTAAAAAATACAATTCTACTATAATTAAATATGGTTTACATTCTAATTTGAATTTAAATTCAGTTAAACACTTGTCATTAGCATTTATTATTATCGTATTATTATCGAGATAGCCAGTGTGTTCTGTTTAAAAGTTAGGAAAAAATAAAGATGATGAAGAAAAGAAGTATGGTAAAGGAGTACCTGTCTCACGACCTAACCTCCTCGTCAAAGAACACAACATCCTTGGTGAGAAGGATCTCCAGTCCAGAATATTGAAACCATTGCTCGTACAAATCCAATCTCAAACTCGTTACTCCCGCCCGGGTGACGAGCCTTATTCCCGAAACAGAGGGCTTGCTGCCACTATTAATAGGTACCTGTCTGCAAGTCTTTCGCCTCTCTGTGAGGCCTGGAAAGGATGGATACTGGAGCACCCCTGGGACGAGACGAGCTCAGGATAACATTTTTTGAGAGGGGCCTTCTACGTTGTAGGTGGCTAGGCGAATTTATCACGCTTTGTCACTGAGAGACCGAGATAGAATCTTCAGATTGGAAAAACGCCATGTGGATAGGAGACTTTGTCTCGATAGAGCACAACCTTTACATGAAGTTTATAGTCGCCATGAGAATTGAGAAGAAAACCTTAAGATTAAAAATACGACTAATTGAGCTAAATTTAGACTTTGTAAATGAACCGACACATTTAGTTGAAATTTATAAACTACTTTGAATATGATCATAAATCCTTAATTCTTAATCAAAACTAAGTAGACTGGATTTAAAGTTTGGAAAAGAAGCTAAATTTTTACTTGAAGTTTATAACAGATTTGGGGATAATAATATATTCATGAATAAAACTAAAGGGTAGATTTAATGTTTGTTAGCAAAATTTCACTTGAAATTTATAAACCACGTAGGGATTGAGAAAAAATCTTTGAATTTTAAGTAAGGATACGTGCACTGAATTTACAGTTAGTGGAACAAAATTTTCACTTTAAGTTTATAAACGAAATAAATTCTTCCGTCATTCATGAAGTTTGGAGATGAAGCATGGCCGAAATAAATACATGAGTTTAAATAGACGTCATTGAACTAATCTCAGTTTTTTCGATCTTGTTCATCATTTATTACAATTTATATTTTAAAAATAATTTATATGTTGCAAAGACAAAATTTGAATAAGAATTACTACATAAATAAATGACTAACATGAAAAACAATTTTAAGATTAATAAAAAATATAATATTTCTATTATATTCATATATGTTACTTTACAAAGTACATGCGGAACATCGAAATTGCAGTATTTAAAGGAATATTAAATTTTACTATTTATATCTGAATGTGTGTAGGAAAATTAAAACATATAGTTATATATTTGTCAAGAACAAATTAAAGAAATGTAAATTTATTTTGTCACTTAAAATATTAACTTTTATTACAGTTGAGTCAATAAGAATCAAAATAGGTGATGCAAATAGTGTTTACATGCAGTGAAATAAATTTGGAACGGAGCCAGTTCATTATTTGATAGAATGTCTGCAGTAGTCGCCAAATATGAGTAAAAAGAAGCAATACTATTGTTAAATTATAGTGGTAGAGAAATGTTTTTATTGAAAGAAAGGTGTTAACAAAATTTTTAAATACATTTTCAAATGTAAAACTTGAAAAGAAATCTATATAATTTGAAAATTTATAATATCATTTACATGTTATATGAGTTCATTATACATAATAATACTAAAACTTTTTAAACTGTAATTCCTAAAGTGTAAATGGAATTCTTACCTAAGTTAATTTCCAGTTGATTCAAATTTAATTCTCCGTTGCAAAAATATGGAAAATTAGTTATACTGGTTTTTCTCACATTTCTTAAAGCACTTGTGGTAAAAGCACTGGCAAAAACTAACAACTTGTTGGGCATGATATTTCCGGCAATGGGACCAACGCAACGATGAACATAGTTAAGGCTGTAATTTAATCTGATCCCGTGAAGGTTATAGTAGAGATCGATTAAGAGTTGTGACCGAATGAACTAAGAGCTTTTCGTGCACTGGTCCTGTGGGGGATGCTGTTTTGCGCAGTCTCCACCCCACAGCTGCTACCCTCGCCTTTGTCCCCGCACTGCACAAACTTTCACACACTCAAAGAACAAGTAGAAAAAGGCAAATATTGCTAACCAATGACATGTAAATTTTATTTCATTCAAACTTTATTCTAGAAGCTATGCCCAATAAACAAAATGGTTTCCCGTAGAAGTAAACCAAACAAAAATTCTTTGATTTAATATTTTAATTCCTCGATCGCATTTGTTCTGGTTTTCTCATTAGATACATTTCTTAATGTTTCTATTAAAAGTTTCTTAGATATTTTCATAATACTTTGTTAAAAATCGTATAAAAAACTAGTTTGGAGTAAAAATATGTGTAAAAGGGCATATATGAAAGTAGAGACTTTTATTTTTAAATAAACGTAGGCCTATATTAATTTTTAATGATACTTATAAGTTTTTATTTAAATTATAACTATTTAGGAACATTTAAAATTTTTATTAATATATATTTAAAGGATTGGGAAAACACCTGCAAATTCATTACTAACGTAGTTTTTTGAGTATTCTGATACGAAATATGTTATACACATAAGGAATAGGCCTACATAAATATATATTTTTAAAGCTTTTGAAACATGAAAACGTTTTTGCTGTAAAGCCGTTTGTATTAGCATAGATACATCCCAAATCAGATTAGCGAAAGCCGATACGCTTCCAGAGTTAAAAATAATAATAACGGGCATCTTTAATGGACGTTTCTAACACAAACAATATTTAATAGTAACTGTCTCTGGGTGTGGAGGACCGCCTAGTGTTGCTGGGTAGGTTCAGTGAGTTCCGATTGATTATTGTTACTACTGATTCAGAGGTGCTGATTCGAAGGTATTCATGCACCGCTGCATATTTTTTAATCTAAGAAAAGCATAGTTAAAACGACACAACTGTTAGCGTTTGCATCAGTTTCCAGTAGATGCCTGTGCGCCACAGTTAACAGATCGTTGCATAATCAGGGTGTCCATTCAAACACTACTCCCTACACCAATCACAACATCGGTCATAACATTTACGTTATAACATCGCAAGTCTGAATAGGCGTTATTTATGTACATTACAACATGTTTTTTTGAAAAGGCACATTATGCAAAAGGTACTTTTGTACCTCAATGTATGTGCTCACAATCTTAACGAGTGATAGAGTCGATGTTTACTTCAAGTGTCACGCGGGCCTATAAATGTGCTAACAATCTCAGAGTTGCAGAAAGTACGACAACTTCAGGCAGTGATACATAACCTACGTATGTGCTCATAATCAAGGAGTAGTAGAGACTAGGTCTTCTTCAGGTGTTGCGAGCCTATGAATGTGCTCACAATCTCAGGGTCGTAGAAAGTACGACAACTTCAGGCAGTGATACCTAACCTACGTATGTGCTCACAATCAAGGAGTAGTAGAGACTAGGTCTTCTTCAGGTGTTGCGAGCCTATGAATGTGCTCACAATCTCAGGGTCGTAGAAAGTACGACAACTTCAGGCAGTGATACCTAACCTATGTATGTGCTCACAATTAAGGAGTAGTAGAGGCTAGGTCTTCTTCAGGTGTTGCGGGTCTATGAATGTACTCACAATCTCAGAGTTGCAGAAAATACGTGTACTTCATGCCCACAATCTCAATGAGTCTTAGAGACTAGGTCTACTTCATGCACACAATCTCAAAGAGTCTTAGAGACTAGAGTTCACTTCAGGTATCATGCGAGTAACTACCTACTTTTCTAGCAAATGAAATCGAATTTCGTATCTTCTAAGAAGTGTACTAGTCTATACAAATTTCTCAAAATCTGAAAGGACCTTATAGCCTTTGAAAGTAAATATAATTGTTCACACTGTGTAAATAAATTTTCAGTTGTATGGCTTTTCGATATTCGTGCCATTTTTCATGTTAGAAATTCAATTACAGATATTCACAATTGTTTAACAAATAACTTAATATTAAAGACCGGATAATCTTATCTTTTCATCGCAGTACATTTACACGATCTCTCTCTCTCTCTCTCTCTCTGGACTATCATGACATTTCGTATTTGTTGATATCCATTCAGCTTGATTGATAAGGGTTAAATTATTTGCACTTTAAATTGCTCATTTTTAGTGGTAGTAAACTAGACTGTGACAGGCATGATTCTTGACATTCATCATTAGCAGACCAAATTGTTGTTCCAGACAAACAAGAACAGAGAAACACTGAATGAAGATAAATTAATCTGTGATTTTCTAGTGAACAAGGTATTAAGAAAGTATCCCCTTAGTAAAATGAAAAATTTTAAAAACAAGATTTAATTTTGTAAAGATTTTTTTTGTAGTGGAAGCGTCAGAGGGTGACATTTGATTTGACCATGACTTCATAAGCACTTCATATTTTCTTCTGGATCCCTGTTAGGCAGTTGCCAATATAGAACCAAAGCCTCTACTCCATTTCGTACATTAACATATACAGTGATCCCTCGGTATTCGCAGGGGTTACGATCCCCGAACTTATCGCGAACACTGAAACCAACTCTATGTGGAAAGGAGAGGGTTACGTTCCACATCAAAATTGTCAACATTAATTACAGCTATACTGTACAATTATAATACAGTATGGTATACTTACGTACTGCATAATTGCATACATATTTTTATTGTTAATTATTTTTCTCTTCAATCCGACAACGTGAAAATTCTATTAAATATGCGCGCTTACACAAACACAGACAAGTATTTTTCATTGTTAAACACTATCCACTACATTTTAGACAAATAATCTTTTAAAAAATGTTAATTTGATATTTTTTAAAATTGTTTTTCACTTTGTGCGTAATTTTTTTCTAGTTCTAGACACACTTCTTTATATACCGATAGTGCTTCTTCCAGCTCTCGATTAAATTTTATTGCCCATTCTAAAAAAGGATTTAATTTCAGTAACGGCTGCAGCTGTTTCCCTAAACATACATTTCACCGACAGAGTTTAATGTCAACTTCGATGATACATGTTTTTACTATATCTTCGTCTTCGTTATCCGAGATAGGCACAGATTCGATAATTAGTTCTTCTAGCTCTTATTCCGTAAAATCTTAGATCGCACTTTTTAAAAGATTGTCATAATCTTCACTGTTAATGTCTGAAAATAATTTTCCGTTAATTCCATGTGCTAATGAGACAATATCAATCCGCTGGCACTACAGCAAAGCATAACAGTCAAACGATCCTTTGAAGCTTTAAACCCCGAGCAGATTTATCCCCTGATGTTTGGAGAATAACCAGATTTGTTTGTGATAAATAGTTACAGTACTGTACAAAATAAATAAGTCGGCGACACATTATCCTAAAACATGCACAGTAACTATAAACTGTCTTTCTTGTCTTTTTTTTTAATACGATACATATTAGCAGGATATCCTGTAATTTTGCCAACTGCCAATAAGCGAAAGGGTACAATAAGCCAGGGACTACTGTACTGAACTTTAATAAGACTTCTAACTCAACAGAAACATATCAGATATTTCTTTATCACTCCTGTAAGGATCAAGTGTACTGCAGATTAATTATAAGTTCACGTAAACTACTATCATTCCCTATTTTCCAAACGAAGAACGTAGCACGTCCTATCTCAATTCTATGTATTATTTGCATGCCTTTTTTGGACGATAACAGTTCGTTAACAGAACGATTGTTCGTCTTAAAAATGTAAATATATACGGTCTGAATTGGCAATGGAATAGATCTCACAAAACGGCCGTCCTCAGTAAACAAAATGTCAGTGCTACTACAGGCAAGTGCAGAATAGCAATGGTCGATCCAGTGACTTTAACGGATCGGTGACTTTAGTGACAGCGTCAGGCTTGGATCAGTGACTTTTACCGGTGACAAGGGATACTAAGACAGATCTGTATGTGCCAGGGACTGTATGTACCAGGCATAATACACTGGTGACGAAAGACAGTGCCGATGACATTATTATTAGCAAGCTACTGCAACACGTACACTGCGGTAATAAATTATATAATCTTATATAAAACTACAAAATAACAGATTATTTACAACATTGGGTTTAATTACAAAATACCCTTTATTTACGGTAATGGATGTTTGTATTAACAAAAAGGATTTTTCAGACCTTATCAAGGCTTAACCTCGGTCATTTAAAAAGTAACCTCCCTTAGAGAATAGTCGCTCGCAAGGTAAGGATGTGGGCAGTCCTCAAAATGTTGTTTCACTAGTTTGCATAAATTAGGATAATTATAGTTCACACATCTTTTTTTTCTGAAAGATCATTTTACTTTAAAATAAACTCATACGGAATTAAGAACAAACTATAGCGTCTACGGGACACAACACTGTCACTGTCCTGAAATCTGACAAAAATCGCATACTAACACATGACGTAAATGGTTGGAACCAGGGACAGCGACAAATCAACCAATGAGAGCCTCGGTAAAATATCAGTAACTATAAATTCAATGACTGTAACATTTTGCACAATCACAACAGAGAAAACCACCTCCGCTTCAGTCAACGGCACTACACGATGACCTGCGCCATGAGCCGAGCGGTTAGAGTAGGAGGTTTTGCCTCCGATCGACCCATTGTCACTCAAACTAGCATTTTCCATACTTTGTCACTGGTACCACCAGCGACAAACAAATATCAGTGACAAAGTCGCCGGACGGAAATATCGGCTATCCCTAGTGCAACGTAAGTGTCCCGGTTCGAGAAATTTATCATCCCTATTTATTCACTTTGAGAAAAGTCTTGGCTTAACGCAGCAGATTTTTCCTTTTAAATCGCACTCGTATTTTCTTTATATCACTTTAACAACTCGTATTTTAGTCGTTAAGGCACATGGACTTATACTACTTTCCTCTTGTGTCGTATTTTGCTAAGTGGTGCAGCTGATTTGGGTGGGTGGATGTGTGTCCAAGAAAGGGGGAGAGAGAAACGATATCACTATACTGTATAGCCCATGGCGGAAATCTTTAATCATTACTTTAAATAGGTCAGACGTCAAGTCCAGTTTCCGCTTTACTTTGCACCCATGTTCTAAAAGTAACAATTTTTATTTCCTCTTGCCGGCCTCATTTTTTCACTTTTATTCATCTGCGACAATTAAATAATTATTTTATAACCTAAAAATAAAAACGTCATCAGCCATACTACACTTCAGATTCTACCTTACCAGATTCTCCGATTAGCAGGTGCTCACTGAATTGTTTTTTAAAGGTTACGTTTACATAATTCTCAAATACTGCATCATATATTTCTTACGAAAAGTATTCGATTTTTAGGAGCAAATATTTATTGCTTTCAATATATTATTTATTATAAAAAGCAAATTTAAAATTTACAATAATTTAATAATTGAAACTATATTAAATAACGATTTATTTGTTTAAATTACCATTACTGTTTCTTTTCTAGTGAAAAAATCTTTTAAAATTTTGAACATAATGCTTACAATTTTGATTTTAATGTATCAATTAGTAGCTAATATATTCATTCCATAATTAGTAGCATATTCTATTATTTTGACAATTTTCACCGTTGTCCTTTTGATCTATATTTTCATTAATCGATTATAACTTTAAAAAAAAAGTTTAAATGTTTGATTCAAATACCTTTTAAAATCTTGCGATCTTGTAACAAAAAAGTTCATTCATTAAAAACCGATATTGAACGAAATGAATTAACCCTAGTGTTATCACACCCATTGAACCAACGTAGTTACTATGGAATTTCCTTTGTCTGATAACACAGAGTCAACCACCTATTGTTTCCAACTAATTGGATATTAATTCAATTACTGGCAATTTCATTATTTTATCCTGCCGATAACTTAAAATAAATATGACTATGAGCAATCACCATTGCTATGAGCAAGTATAATTTACTTAATTTATAGATTTTCATTATTAAATTTTTGTTATCTTTATCAATCCAAGGTTTGATTATACTACCGTTTGCCTTTATTTAAATATTGTTTAGTATTTCCTCTAATTAAATCATTGTGTAGTAGCCATTCCACTTATTGTAGGGCCTAAATAGTAATAATTGCTCAATTGCAATAAAAGCACCGTTTTTTCGAGATAAACTCATGAAATCTACATTGTTTCAACATACACACACACACACACACACACACACACACACACACACACACACACACACACACACACACACACACACACACACACACACACACACACACATACATATATATATATTAGAGCTCAAATATTTCAAAAAAAAATAATAAATAAAAAATATACAGTTAGAAGCTTTTTGTAATTTAAAAGATTTGACATCATCAGGAACTTCGCACACTCTCAACGGCTAAGAGTGAGCTAATTGTCTGCTATTTACAGTGAGCGCAGCTCCTGATATGCCAAATATATTAAATTACGAAAAGCTTCTAGAATTTGATTAAAATACTTCTATTAGCTCACACTCTCCTGATATATCTTGTATAAATTTTCAATTGTTAATAAAATAGGTTTTTATTCATCCAATCAAGTTCAAGTATATTTTTTCAACATGTAGAAGATGATAATTGATGTTAGTACAGTTTTTTTAAAAAATATTTATTCAAATAATTAAACTATAAAAATTTGGGGTCAGATTCGAACTGAGAATCTTCAAGTTCGAAGTCTAGAGCTTTGGCACTGAGCCAACTTTCTCATAGCTAGAAATTGAATTCTCAAACAAGCATATGAATTTTTCTTTTGGTCCCAACTAGTTGTCTTTGAAACCGCTATTGTACAACTTTAAATTATTGCCATGGTTACTACACAATATTATAAATAGAGCTCTAGGATAAAAATGAATGAAAAGAATAAAATAAACAAACTAGGTTAACGGTATCGAACCTTGTTTCACAAACAGACAACCCGGAAGGAAAGCAAAAAGAAACTAAAACACAGTGAACATGACGAAAAAAAGAAAGAGTATAAATAGTAACAAACAAAAACAATAGTACAACACCATACACAGAAAGGAAAGAGGAATTTTGCAAGAAAACCCGCTTTCTATTTTGCCACTTAATGTTGTTATTCTGAAGTATGTAAATACTTAATTAAATTAATTGTAATTATAAAATAAAAAGAAACTAAAATAAAATATTTCATTGTTGATTTAGGTAGGAATTGACTTTAAAAAAAATAATTATATTGCTTGTTTTTTAATGATCTTGTTGAATGGTTTGTGCTTATATATACATACATACATACATACATACACACCCACCCACCCACACACACATACATACACACACACACACACACACACACACACACACACACACACACACACACACACACACACACACACACACACACACACACACACACACATACACATACACATACACACACACACACACACACACAAGCTGAGTCAACATGATTGATGAAAAACCACAAACATTTTTTTGGTGTTACCGTGCATCTAACTTGGATCACAAACAATAAAAACATAAGAGAGTGTCATTGCAGCATAGACAAACG
This sequence comes from Prosapia bicincta, assembly GCA_036971475.1. Lineage (NCBI taxonomy): Eukaryota > Metazoa > Arthropoda > Insecta > Hemiptera > Cercopidae > Prosapia > Prosapia bicincta. The sequence goes on from JBAIZL010000001.1 coordinate 166,306,804, forward strand.
TTTTAACAATAGTCCTAGGGTGTCAAGGTATCATCTAAATCAGTAATTGCAGGTTGAACTGGTGACCACTAAGGCTGCGGACATACAGAAGCCAACTATTGACGGTAAAGCAACGTAAACTTCAGTTGCTATTAGAAAAACGTCCAGTCGGTTTACAAGATTGTTCATATGAAGTTGCTAGTTCAGTTGTCATAGGAGGATGCGTCCTTGTGTATGTTTTAGGAAAGAAGCTAAAAAACGTTACAATAAAAGACAATTGACACCTCTATAACGTTATTCACGCAAGACAAGGTGTATGAATTTACCCAGACCAATTTTTTAGTTTAATCGTATGAGCATTAGCAGTTGCGACTACCTTTTGAGAACATCAAGAAAAAAACAACTAGTTGGCAAGAACCGATTTCAGCTGGAGAAAGATTAACAATAGCACTCAACTAAATTTAATTGCTCGTTTAATATGTATTTCTTTTTATGTATAACTGCAAAACTTAAAACATTACATTGCAATAAAATAAAAATTAGCTTTAAAACAAATCAAATTTTATAGTTCAAGTGCCGATTTCATATTTTTCTAAAAAAATTGTTGGTAATCATATATATCATTTTCAAGTGTTTGGGTACACAAATCATAACCAGAACCATCAATATTTTGTTTTTCTGACATACTATGGCAGTATAATAAAATACTATTCAAAGAAACAGAAACACAAATTATACAATTAAAAATAATAATTATTTAAATACGATAGCACTCTTGAGAAACGCATACACAACACAACAAATACTGCTGGCAACTGAGAAACTGAACAACGAGTTTACAGTATGTTGTGACTAGAGCTACGCTATTTTCTATGTCACTCGCTAGTCGCGTTGCTATCACTTCCCTATGAATATGTGCATTAAACTCTGTATGCTGTGAAAAGCCACTTCAGTTTGCGTTGCGTTGCCGTCACCAGTTAGTTGCCTTCTGTATGTGCGCAGCTTAAGACGAAAGCGCTTGCTCGGTCAGCGATTCAACTTAACAACGTTTATTAAATTAGGTGACGTCTCGGCATTAGCGACCCTGCCATTGAGTGATTCTACCAACATTAAGACGACTATTTTTTAATGCCATTGCGCAGACACCCTTTGTTTTGTTCCTATTCTAACGTTAGAAAACAAAACTAATTCTATTATATAATTGAAAATTCAGATGAGGTAAAAGTTTTCTGGGGATATCTACATGAAGCCACATTGCTAACTTTATAAATTTCATGATTTTTCATTTATAAACTATTGTTTATAGTTAAGTATATTCAAACAAGTAAGTACTATACTTAGTAAGTATATTCAAACAAGCAAACAATAAACTATACATTAACAGAACATTAAATAAAATAGGCCACAAATTTCATAAAACCGGATACAAAATAGTATTCAAAACTAATAACAATTTACAATACAAAATACAACACAACACCAACAACAAAGATAAACTACAAGCACCAGGCGTATACAAATAAAACTGCAACAAGTGCAAAAAATTCTACATTAGGCAAACAGGTCGCCGCTTTAAAAAAAGAATCGAGGCACACAAACAGAACACCAACTCAACGTTTTACAATCACATAAAAGAAACAGGACACAAATACACAGACATTTACCATAACCTAGAAATCTTACACATCAACAAAGAAGAACCACATCTCAACACACTAGAACATGAATTTACAAACACACAAAAACACAAAAAGTACAAACATGTTAAAAGAACAAACACAATATAAATCATACATACTCTTTGATATTATCGAAAACCTGCCTTTAAAACCGTCACCGCTTGACCAGACATCTCCGAGCAGAAGACACTGATGAAGATCGGCACATAGCGATCGAAAACGTTCTGTCTCAGTAATTTTTTACACATTTATGAAATTTAAAGTTCGGATAGTCATAAACTAATGTTAAAGTGATTAAATAAATCATAATTGTACAAATATTATTTGTTTTATTAAATACTATGGACGATTGACTGTAAATAGCATACTCCTGCACACATACAGCTTAAAAATGCTTAAATACTCAATAATGTGAAATTTCTTGTGCAACATAAGACCCTTTCACTGATAAAACTAAGGAACGGATAATTACAGAAGCAAATAGGTATTTATGGTTTTTATTCTTTAGAGAATGGATTTTCACTAGGATTTCTTATAGTGCTTTGCAGTTTGCTTGAGGTTTTCCTCAGGGTCGCAGGAGCAAGAGGAATAACTTACAAACAGTATGATTATACCATAAGTTTATTACATCACTAAAATAAATCAACTGTTTTGCGTATAAAAAAAGTAGGAGCATGGATTTGACTTCACTCCAGGAATACCTGAGTTTTACAATACTTTGAAGCCGATAGGCGAAATCTTTCACAGCTCTCTAATATGGAATCTATGTTAGCAGGAAGAAACTTAAATTCAAAATGTAAACAGTCTGAGGCTTGCAAAAATTGGTTCTCAGGGCCGCCTAGGATGGCTTAGGATGCTTAGGCAGCTGAGGATGGCTGCTTCAATATATATATATATATATATATATATATATATATATATATATATATATATATATATTAACAAAGAGCTGGTAAATAATTAAAGCGCAATTTGTCAATTTACAAATAAAAAATTATAATTTTCAATAAGCTGTTTTTATACTTACATTACACATAACAACACACAGTTTCTTACTAACCGTTTTCCAAGTAATAATCACCTTAAAATAGCAAATACCCCAGCACGAGTATTATGCTGGTACAGGAAAATACTCTGCTGATCGGTTTTATCGAAATCCAGGAGTTTATTCCTAGGCAGGGAAGTTACAGGTTTCGGTTGATTGCTCGAATTCCCTCATCGATATTTCTACCATTGTCGGGCGACTGGTAAAGTAATAAGTGGACCGGGAGGAAAAACCAAGAGTAACAAAGGTGGTTAGTGGAAAGCTGAAGTTTTAGGCTGTCTATAGATAGCAACAGGAGCTATCCTAAAATAGCACAAACTATAGGAGAAAGGTGGGTTTATGCATAGAGGTTAGGAGTACAATAAGAAAATTGTCCTTTGCAGGGTGTGTGTGTGTGTGTGTGTGTGTGTGTGTGTGTGTGTGTGTGTGTGTGTGTGTGTGTGTGTGTGTATCTGTGTGTGTGTGTTTGTGTTTATGTTACTCTTTCTCTCGACAGATACACTCACACACACACACACACATATTAATACGATTTATAGAATATGTTATGTCTAGTTTTCTACATGGATACAATAAAACGAATGTCTAAATTCCTTGTTAGCATGGTAAAATAAATGGGTCCCTTCACACACACGAGTACGGTCGATTGGAATGAGGCTGCCGTCCACTGCCACTGGAACATGCGGTAGCCGTGCCGTTGCCAGGGATACGGTTGCACAATTAATCAAATGCATGTTTTCACACATAACGATTTTTATGCGACCACCTTGCGTTCTTGTTTGTCACGTTCTCGACCGTCTGTAATTTTTTACTGCGCCGTCTGTATTGTGTTTTTCAGCTTGTTCATTTACCACGGCAAAATATTCATAACGAAATCATTGTTTTATTAGTCTGCACAAGACCAGGGAACTGCACAGACCGAGGCGCGCCCCACCTGCCTGGGCGAGGTGTGTGTAATAAGTCTGAGATGACGTCATCGGGAAAAACGTTTCAAGTAAACGATTGCGTCAAAATCCCCAACATCGATGTATGAAACTATCCTTTTACTGAAACTGTCACAGAGACGTTAACGACCTATAAGACTTGAAATTTTTAAAAAAAACCTTGTTTCCTTTGTCTACTTTTTTTATATAATTTCTTAATAAGTTTGGGTGTAGATAGAGGTACACTTGTAGTAATATTGTTCTGTAACAACAAAATCTAGTAGTATGTTTGTAATATTAATAAACTATATTTGCTTCATTTAGAAAAATAAATACAATTTGTTGACAGGAAGGTTATAAGGTTTACACTCAATTTCAATAATTGTTTCACTATTTATCAATAGTCATTGAATCAATCGACTATAGATTTGTTCACTTATCATTAGAACTAAAAGAATATAATTGCTTATAATCTGTTTCTAATAACATTGTAAATAATTTTTTATTGTTTTAAAGCCAGAAATAAGGTTATCCTGAAATCACATGAATGATGAAGTAAATACATTCTTTTCTTCGAGTGCATTTTTAAAGAATGCTAGTTCTTTAGTAACAAATAACAAACGATAATATTCATTTACTATAAAGACACTCTTTTAAAGTAAATTACACTGAAATAAAATCAAACAAAACACCTTGCATAAAAACATAAAAAACTAATCTATTTCGTTAACAAAATAAAAATATACAACACTTGTTAAAAAAACAATTCCTCCATTTAAAAAAAACAAATAATATTGTTTTGTAAAGCAACTGAAGACATGCATATAAATCCACTCTAAACGTAGGACTAATTGAACCTTGGTACTTCAAAGCAGCACTTATTTTTGACAATTTGTATAAGTAACGTTAGAAATTTTAGAAGACTTTTTTAATTCGCTTAAAGATATTATGGTTTGATATTTATTTCGTCTCGGAGTATAATAAAGAGAGGCGTAGTAATAAAACTTTCATTACTAAATCAATTTGAACTGTGGCCTTGGCATTCAGAAGTTTGTTTTCATCAACTGAACAGATTTCCGCCACCTTAGATAAGAGCTTTGATTTCTAATCAGATGGGTAGCTTTCAAATGATCAAGGTTTCAACTTACCAAGATGTAACTCAAGACCATCACCAAACATTTAGGATAAAAGATGCAATAAATCTTGGGATCTTATGTTTGAGTTTTTATTATCTAGAAATGAATTGAATGTACAGTAAGATTATCTAAAGTCAAATGTACAGAAAATCATTTAAATAGGTTATTGGATAGAGGGACAGTTTTAAAATTATAAAGCGCTCAAGAAAACCACAAAAGAAGAATCGGCAATTATCCACAAAAAACTTTACTAATTTATGAAATTTAATTTTTACTTTTTATACAATTAAAACTAATAAACTAAGATTTGTCATTAATAGTTAAAATATCAATAAAATCGTCTGTTTATTATCACAAAAAGTAACAAAGGTTTAGTCACATAATAACTACCCTCATAATAGTCACACTTGATCTACTTGTGAACACCCTTTAACAGTATTACGGATAAAACAAGCAAACGGATTAATTGAAGAAACTGTATTAGTCCTAATTAAAGAATAAAAATATGGTACAACTCACAAATATACAATTTTTTATTTCAAACGCGTTTCAACGACTAATTTGTCGTCATCCTCAGTGAAAATACACATATGAAATTAACTAAAAAATATATATATATATATATATATATATATATATATATATATATATATATATATTAAACATAACCTATAAAGTTTTAGCAAAAGTAAAAACAATAGTGAAAATCAGATCTGGGCATTGTCAAATTTATAGCCACAGCTACTAATATAATTACAATAAAATAACATATGTTAATTATAAATATTTAATTTTGATGAGCCTATATAACTGGTAAAACATAATAATAACAAAATTATTTAAATAATTTAAAAAAGATAGTATTTAACAATTAATAAATTTAAAATAATATTGAATAATATGTGCCAGATGAAATATATTGGACAAACAAAAAGAAACATACTAGTTAGAGCAAAAGAACATTTTTCCCATGTTAAATTTAATAGGCCTGAAAAATCAGCTATGGCAAAACATTGTTTGGACGAAAAACACGAATTTAAAAGTAAAAATGTTGTCCTTTTAAAAAATGAGATAAATTTTAATGAATTAGATGCATGGAAAACTTTATTTATAAATAGAAATAAAAATAAAATTGTTAATAATGAATTAGGACCAATTCAAAATTCAATATTATTTTAAATTTATTAATTGTTAAATACTATCTTTTTAAAATTTTTTAAATTATTTAAATAATTTTGTTATTATTATGTTTTACCAGTTATATAGGCTCATCAAAATTAAATATTTATAATTAACATATGTTATTTTATTGTAATTATATTAGTAGCTGTGGCTATAAATTTGACAATGCCCAGATCTGATTTTCACTTTTGTTTTTACTTTTGCTAAATCTTTATAGGTTATGTTTAATATATATATATATATATATATATATATATATATATATATATATATACATATTTTAGTTAATTTCATTTGTGTATTTTCACTGAGGATGACGACAAATTAGTCGTTGAAACGCGTTTGAAATAAAAAATTGTATATTTGTGAGTTGTACCATATTTTTATTCTTTAATTATAACTTTCACTCACAAGCCAGCTCGAATATTATTTATATGTATTAGTCCTACAAATTATTTTACAAATGTGCTCAAATGGCGTGTTAAAACTGTTAACATAAGTTATTAGATTTGTTAGTTTTACATAATATTTTAAATTTTACTATTTATTAGGAATATACTGTGGTTGAGTTTAAAAATAAATACACAAAAACCTATTAATCACAAATTTTCTTTATTTTACTCTTATGTACATTTCAGATACCAAGTAACCACCCTCAGAGGCAGTCTATCTATGTTATCCCTCTGAGGATGGTTACTTGGTAACAGAAATGTACATAAGGGTAAAATAAAAAAAGGTTTGTGGTTAAGAGATTTTGTGTATTTATTTTATTTTTAAATTTTACTTTCGAAGTTAATAAGCTAATGCTAGCTATAATACCCAGTTTGAGCAAATGAAAACATTTCAAATAAAAAACAAGTAGAAGTACTAGTTAAAAACAAAATATTTTCAAATGTTTTATGTGAAATTGTTGTTAAACTAATGATTCCCAAGTTATATCTATAAAATATTTTAATATTTTGACAGCACTAGATGATCCTTGTGCGATATCATTGTCCTACCTAATTTCCCGTCCATTGTTATACTTCTTTTTAAAAGGGGTGTAACAGGTAGTTACATCTTTTAGATTTAAATCACATTCTTTTATCTTCACAGCACTAAGGGACCATTATGTTCTTTCATAGCCACACCTAACTCCATCCGACTATAGTTATACTTCTTCTTACAAGCGAGTGCAGCTGGTAGCCATCTCTTTCACCCAGTTTGAGAACAGGTATCCCACCCAAAAATCACATTCTTTTATCTTCACGGCACTAGGGGACCATTATGTTCTTTCATAGCCACACCTAACTCTATCCGTCTATAGTTATACTTCTTCTTACAAGCGAGTGCAGCTGGTACACACCTCTTTCACCCAGTTTGAGAACAGGTATCCCACCCAAAAATCACATTCTTTTATCTTCACGGCACTAGGGGACCATTATGTCCTTTCATAGCCACACGTAACTCCGTCCGTCTATAGTCATACTTCTTCTTACAAACGAGTGCAGCTGGTAGACATCTCTTTCACCCAGTTTGAGAACAGGTATCCCACCCAAAAATCACATTCTTTTATCTTCACAGCACTAGGGGATCATTATGTCCTTTCATAGCCACACCTAACTCTATCCGTCTATAGTTATACTTCTTCTTACAAGCTAGTGCAGCTGGTAGACATCTCTTTCACCCAATTTGAGAACAGGTATCCCACCCAAAAATCACATTCTTTTATCTTCACGGCACCAGGGGACCATTATGTCCTTTCATAGCCACACGTAACTCCGTCCGTCTATAGTCATACTTCTTCTTACAAACGAGTGCAGCTGGTAGACATCTCTTTCACCCAGTTTTAGAACCGGTATCCCACCCAAAAATCACTTTCTTTTATCTTCACGGCACTAGGGGACCATTATGTCCTTTCATAGTCACACGTAACTCCGTCCGTCTATAGTCATACTTCTTCTTACAAACGAGTGCAGCTGGTAGACATCTCTTTCACCCAGTTTGAGAACAGGTATCCCACCCAAAAATCACATTCTTTTATCTTCACAGCACTAGGGGATCATTATGTCCTTTCATAGCCACACCTAACTCTATCCGTCTATAGTTATACTTCTTCTTACAAGCTAGTGCAGCTGGTAGACATCTCTTTCACCCAATTTGAGAACAGGTATCCCACCCAAAAATCACATTCTTTTATCTTCACGGCACCAGGGGACCATTATGTCCTTTCATAGCCACACGTAACTCCGTCCGTCTAGAGTCATACTTCTTCTTACAAACGAGTGCAGCTGGTAGACATCTCTTTCACCCAGTTTGAGAACAGGTATCCCACCCAAAAATCACATTCTTTTATCTTCACGGCACTAGGGGACCATTATGTCCTTTCATAGCCACACGTAACTCCGTCCGTCTTTAGTCATACTTCTTCTTACAAACGAGTGCAGCTGGTAGACATCTCTTTCACCCAGTTTTAGAACCGGTATCCCACCCAAAAATCACATTCTTTTATCTTCACAGCACTAGGGGACCATTATGTTCTTTCATAGCCACACCTAACTCTATCCGTCTATAGTTATACTTCTTCTTACAAGCTAGTGCAGCTGGTACACATCTCTTTCACCCAATTTGAGAACAGGTATCCCACCCAAAAATCACATTCTTTTATCTTCACGGCACCAGGGGACCATTATGTCCTTTCATAGCCACACGTAACTCCGTCCGTCTATAGTCATACTTCTTCTTACAAACGAGTGCAGCTGGTAGACATCTCTTTCACCCAGTTTGAGAACAGGTATCCCACCCAAAAATCACATTCTTTTATCATCACAGCACTAGGGGACCATTATGTTCTTTCATAGCCACACCTAACTCTATCCGTCTATAGTTATACTTCTTCTTACAAGCTAGTGCAGCTGGTACACATCTCTTTCACCCAATTTGAGAACAGGTATCCCACCCAAAAATCACATTCTTTTATCTTCACGGCACCAGGGGACCATTATGTCCTTTCATAGCCACACGTAACTCCGTCCGTCTATAGTCATACTTCTTTTTACAAACGAGTGCAGCTGGTAGACATCTCTTTCACCCAGTTTGAGAACAGGTATCCCACCCAAAAATCACATTCTTTTATCTTCACAGCACTAGGGGATCATTATGTCCTTTCATAGCCACACGTAACTCCGTCCGTCTATAGTCATACTTCTTCTTACAAACGAGTGCAGCTGGTAGACATCTCTTTCACCCAGTTTGAGAACAGGTATCCCACCCAAAAATCACATTCTTTTATCTTCACAGCACTAGGGGATCATTATGTCTTTTCATAGCCACACGTAACTCCGTCCGTCTATAGTCATACCTCTTCTTACAAACGAGTGCAGCTGGTAGACATCTCTTTCACCCAGTTTGAGAACAGGTATCCCACCCAAAAATCACATTCTTTTATCTTCACGGCACCAGGGGACCATTATGTCCTTTCATAGCCACACGTAACTCCGTCCGTCTATAGTCATACTTCTTCTTACAAACGAGTGCAGCTGGTAGACATCTCTTTCACCCAGTTTGAGAACAGGTATCCCACCCAAAAATCACATTCTTTTATCTTCACAGCACTAGGGGATCATTATGTACTTTCATAGCCACACGTAACTCCGTCCGTCTATAGTCATACTTCTTCTTACAAACGAGTGCAGCTGGTAAACATCTCTTTCACCCAGTTTGAGAACAGGTATCCCACCCAAAAATCACATTCTTTTATCTTCACAGCACTAGGGGATCATTATGTCCTTTCATAGCCACACCTAACTCTATCCGTCTATAGTTATACTTCTTCTTACAAGCTAGTGCAGCTGGTAGACATCTCTTTCACCCAATTTGAGAACAGGTATCCCACCCAAAAATCACATTCTTTTATCTTCACGGCACCAGGGGACCATTATGTCCTTTCATAGCCACACGTAACTCCGTCCGTCTAGAGTCATACTTCTTCTTACAAACGAGTGCAGCTGGTAGACATCCCTTTCACCCAGTTTGAGAACAGGTATCCCACCCAAAAATCACATTCTTTTATCTTCACGGCACTAGGGGACCATTATGTCCTTTCATAGCCACACGTAACTCCGTCCGTCTATAGTCATACTTCTTCTTACAAACGAGTGCAGCTGGTAGACATCTCTTTCACCCAGTTTTAGAACCGGTATCCCACCCAAAAATCACATTCTTTTATCTTCACAGCACTAGGGGACCATTATGTTCTTTCATAGCCACACCTAACTCTATCCGTCTATAGTTATACTTCTTCTTACAAACGAGTGCAGCTGGCACACATCTCTTTCACCCAATTTGAGAACAGGTATCCCACCCAAAAATCACATTCTTTTATCTTCACGGCACCAAGGGACCATTATGTCCTTTCATAGCCACACGTAACTTCGTCCGTCTATAGTCATACTTCTTCTTACAAACGAGTGCAGCTGGTAGACATCTCTTTCACCCAGTTTGAGAACAGGTATCCCACCCAAAAATCACATTCTTTTATCTTCACAGCACTAGGGGACCATTATGTTCTTTCATAGCCACACCTAACTCGATCCGTCTATAGTTATACTTCTTCTTACAAGCTAGTGCAGCTGGTAGACATCTCTTTCACCCAATTTGAGAACAGGTATCCCACCCAAAAATCACATTCTTTTATCTTCACGGCACCAGGGGACCATTATGTCCTTTCATAGCCACACGTAACTCCGTCCGTCTATAGTCATACTTCTTCTTACAAACGAGTGCAGCTGGTAGACATCTCTTTCACCCAGTTTGAGAACAGGTATCCCACCCAAAAATCACATTCTTTTATCTTCACAGCACTAGGGGATCATTATGTCCTTTCATAGCCACACGTAACTCCGTCCGTCTATAGTCATACTTCTTCTTACAAACGAGTGCAGCTGGTAGACATCTCTTTCACCCAGTTTGAGAACAGGTATCCCACCCAAAAATCACATTCTTTTATCTTCACGGCACCAGGGGACCATTATGTCCTTTCATAGCCACACGTAACTCCGTCCGTCTATAGTCATACTTCTTCTTACAAACGAGTGCAGCTGGTAGACATCTCTTTCACCCAGTTTGAGAACAGGTATCCCACCCAAAAATCACATTCTTTTATCTTCACAGCACTAGGGGATCATTATGTCTTTTCATAGCCACACGTAACTCCGTCCGTCTATAGTCATACCTCTTCTTACAAACGAGTGCAGCTGGTAGACATCTCTTTCACCCAGTTTGAGAACAGGTATCCCACCCAAAAATCACATTCTTTTATCTTCACGGCACCAGGGGACCATTATGTCCTTTCATAGCCACACGTAACTCCGTCCGTCTATAGTCATACTTCTACTTACAAACGAGTGCAGCTGGTAGACATCTCTTTCACCCAGTTTGAGAACAGCTATCCCACCCAAAAATCACATTCTTTTATCTTCACAGCACTAGGGGATCATTATGTCCTTTCATAGCCACACGTAACTCCGTCCGTCTATAGTCATACTTCTTCTTACAAACGAGTGCAGCTGGTAGACATCTCTTTCACCCAGTTTGAGAACAGGTATCCCACCCAAAAATCACATTCTTTTATCTTCACGGCACCAGGGGACCATTATGTCCTTTCATAGCCACACGTAACTCCGTCCGTCTATAGTCATACTTCTTCTTACAAACGAGTGCAGCTGGTAGACATCTCTTTCACCCAGTTTGAGAACAGGTATCCCACCCAAAAATCACATTCTTTTATCTTCACAGCACTAGGGGACCATTATGTTCTTTCATAGCCACACCTAACTCTATCCGTCTATAGTTATACTTCTTCTTACAAGCTAGTGCAGCTGGTAGACATCTCTTTCACCCAATTTGAGAACAGGTATCCCACCCAAAAATCACATTCTTTTATCTTCACGGCACCAGGGGACCATTATGTCCTTTCATAGCCACACGTAACTCCGTCCGTCTATAGTCATACTTCTTCTTACAAACGAGTGCAGCTGGTAGACATCTCTTTCACCCAGTTTGAGAACAGGTATCCCACCCAAAAATCACATTCTTTTATCTTCACAGCACTAGGGGACCATTATGTTCTTTCATAGCCACACCTAACTCTATCCGTCTATAGTTATACTTCTTCTTACAAGCTAGTGCAGCTGGTAGACATCTCTTTCACCCAGTTAGAGAACAGGTATCCCACCCAAAAATCACATTCTTTTATCTTCACGGCACTAGGGGACCATTATGTCCTTTCACAGCCACACTTAACTCCATCCGACTATAGTTATACTTCTTCTTACAAGCGAGTGCAGCTGGTACACACCTCTTTCACCCAGTTTGAGAACAGGTATCCCACCCAAAAATCACATTCTTTAATCTTCACTGCACTAGGGGACCATTGTGTCCTTTCATAGCCACACCTAACTCCATCCGTCTATAGTTATACTTCTTCTTACAAGCGACTGCAGCTGGTAGACTACTCTTTCACCCAGTTTGGGAGCAGGTATCCCACCCAAAGATCACATTCTTTTATCTTTAGTTCAATAGGGGACCATGTCCTTTCATAGCCTTACCTAGCACCATCCGTCTATAGTTATACTTCTTCTTACAAGCGGGTGCAGCTGGTAAACATCTCTTTCGCCCAGTTTGAGAGCAGGTATCCCACCCTGGCTACAACATTTTATTATTTTCACTGCACTAGAGGATCATTATGTTTTTTCATAGCCCCATCTACCTGCATCCATCTATGCTTATAATTCTCCTTACAAGCGGTTGTAGCTGGTAGTGAAGTAATTACGCCACCGATAGTCAGTAGGCCTGTATTAAGCATACACATGATTCAGGAGATGCTTCTACATCTGTGTATGTTTCCCATTCGATAACATACTTGCTCCTCGTTTGAAATTTTACCAACAGATCAAACAAGTCACATGTAGATGCCAAATTACCTTAGCTTATTTGTTTAAATGACGATCGGAATGGCACGGCAGTTTTCTCAGTAGTTGCTTGCAACTTTTTCTTCCTTTGCGGGTACTAAAGTAATGTAATGTTTAAACCTGCACCGGTTCTTGATATTAGCGATTGTCCAGGGGTTAGGTACTATTTTATTCTGTTGAGTAGCAGGGATAGTTAATAACATTTCTGTACAGGACGTGACGTGTCGAAGAACGCCGACAGTTTTAGTTTTCGTGTTCTATGTAATTATTGAAGTAAGCTTATGTATTTAATTTGAAGGCACTTAGAATGAAGTAGCCGACTAATAGGCTACAGGGGTTACAATCGACAACGTGCGTCTAGAGGACCAATAATTCAGCATTAACCCCATCGACCACTCAATGGATCATCGCTAACACTACAGAACTAGAATTTGTATTCGATAACTAACCTATGATATCTTGCTTATAGAATCTTCAATAACATTTCATTAAATTAAAATAAAATTTTAATTTTAATAAAAAATTCTAACAAGTAATTACAAAGTAATAAATGCCACTATATAAAACCGAGCCTAATACAAGTTCCTGAAATTTTAAATTTTTTTAAACTCTATAAATGAGCTATAATAGCTTTCTCTGTAAGGATTTTTTTTACCACTTACAAATGACAATTAAAACTTCCTCAATCAATATAAGTAGAATTTCTTGAACATTATATGGTTACTCTTCTATTTGTTTTAAATAAAATCTCGCAGATTTTTCTTTCTTTTATTTTCACAACATTTCCTTGTCGCAGTACAACCTATTCGTTAACACTACATAAGCTAAAAGCCTTCCTACATCAATTTTGTTTTAATTGATGGAGGCCGTTTTGCTTGAAAATATTTCGATTAGAGAGGTTTTACTTTAATAAAAATATTTGGTAGCTCCTCAAGAGGACCCCAGATTAGGATCGAAACGTCCATTAATATTTCAAGGCACTAATAAAATGTTTTCCAATTTTTTACCTTGTCTATAAAAGTCGTAATGAACCTAATATAAAAATTTACGTAGCTAAAAAAAACACACAGTTTAAAAACATAAAATAATGATTTCTCTATTCATTTGACCACGAATTTATTGCCAGGTCAATGATCCATTCAACTGTAGGCGTTTACACATTATGATATAGCCCAACACGATGGCGGTTTAGTCTATAGAAGTAGATCTTTGACGAAGTGGACAAGTAGTTGTAGGCAGATTGGTCTCCGGCATCAGCCGTTACATCATGTAATAGCGGAGTCTTTTCAACTACACCATTGTTTCGTGTAAACGCATTGTGTTTGAACTTTCTGGCGACCCTGAACTTTAAGTCTGTGTGAACTTTCAGTTTTATAGTTATTTAATTTTTACGAGTACGTTGCGGCCATTAATAATGGGCGATTTTTCGAAACCGGTTGTTCTTGTATTACGGATTCTGCAATGGTAAAGAAGGTTAAAATTATTTTTAGATGACGTTTCCCAAACATTACCTTAATATTTTCCAACACGTGTGCTGAAATAACTCATTAAAAAACAGTAAACACTTTATTTTTAACGTTAATTTTGCTCCAACTTAAAAATCCGTGAAAAGGTTTTTTAAAGTAATTTTATTTCTAAAATAAAAATTAAAACTTTTTAAAATTCTTAGAATTCTAACGGATAATGTACTTTAAACATACAAAATCTATAAGAAAATAACGTTTTTACTTTCACCCCAAACATATTTGTAGTGCAATTTCATTTGCGTCTGCGGAAAAATGTAGTTGACAGAATTAGCGTACGTCACCCCGCGCTGTTTAGTTACAAGGTTTATACTACGAAGATAATGAAATAAACAAAAAATTTCAGACAAACATATTACACAGCATAAAAGCCTTACTTAAGTATCATTTTATTTTTATATAATACAGTAATTTATACGGTGTACATATGCATATCAGTAGTATAAACATACATAAACATTTTACCTATGTAAAATATGAAAGCTTCTAATATTCCCTGATAATCCATGGGATTTTTAATTTGTGTTGTTTTATTCATCCTCTGTTATTTTCTTCTTCTTTAGCTGATATATAGATCGTATTTATACGTTAACAAGTTAACATGCGACATAATTAATTGTCTCACTTTGTATACTACCTTTTCCATGTAAGTCGAGCATGTGATGGTTGAGATACTGAGCACGTTATGAAGGGCTTACTTGAGTATTTACGCACCAGAAAAACAAGATATACAGATTGAAATTTCTTTAGTATTAGTTAATTTCATAATTGGGTAAAAAGCAAAATTGGCTAACTATTTTTTTCTCCGGTACCTTTGCTTTTATACTCGGACGTTCTACAACGTTCATAGTAGTGCGATCACTACTATTTTTTTCTCCAGTACCTTTGCTTTTATACTCGGACGTTCTACAACGCTCATAGTAGTGCGATCACTACTATTTTTTTCTCCAGTACCTTTGCTTTTATACTCGGACGTTCTACAACGTTCATAATAGTGCGGTCACTACTATTTTGTTTGCAATAAAATTATTTCGAGTTAGGGGTCCGAATTGGATCCTGGGAAACCTCTAGAAAATCTTTCAAAAATTTCACATCTGAGAAAATCAATAACGCAATTCTATCAAGAGAAATCTATAGACAAAGTTTGTGGCTTTTAAACTGAAATCTGTTTCCACTACATTCAGTTATGAGTTTTAACATATTTAATGTCTTTAGTAATTTACGCAGGGGTTCAAATTACTATTTTTCTTGAAACCTAGAAGGTTAGTAACATTTAGGTTTTAATTTAAGTTTACGTCTTGCTACATTAGGTTTTATGGCTCAAAAAAACATTTCTGTAGCGTTTTGGTACAAGAAAGGTACCTTTCACGTGTAGGTGAACAATGTGTATAGCTCGCTGCTTTGACTATGGAGCTAAACGGCAGAGCTAAAATGGAGATTAAAGGAATGTATCTTTAACACATTCTTAGAAAGGTAATGTGTATTGTATGAGGCTCATGGAGAAATGATCTCCCCAATTCCGCAAAAGGTATTGATAATGCTACCTTATTATGTTACTGCCCCAAAAATGTAAAGGTTATGTCATGTCTTGTTTGGCTCTCGACTATTAAATTTAACATTTGAGTTCGTAATATGGTATCTCATAAGTTAATAAAACATAACTGTTACATTTCGGAGTTGAAAGTTAACAACACAGTATTACTGACTGTAACCAGTAAAACTGCAACCCTTTCAACAATGAACGGGAACCGGCAATTTTGAAATTCATCTGAAAATGTGTTGAACTGTAAGAAAAGAAACACTGTAACACAATGAAGTGATAAAGGCGATGCCAAGGTCCTTTTAGTTCCATACTCTGATTTCGCAACTCCATTGTTCTGCACAGTAAAATCTGTTGAGTCGTACGAAATAACCTGTTCCGGATTATTTACAGGGCTAATGAGATAAACAAAATGAACTATTGTTCTATATATTATTTGATTCCATCTTCATTTGAGCTTCTAGTTTTTCACTAAAAACACTTGAACTTATATAAGTATGTTACACTTACCTATAGTAGCACTTACTTTTTTATTGCAGACGACCTTTTCGGGGGATTTGTCCCATTGTCAAATTAGACCGTAACTGACTTCTTGATTGTTTTAGGTTAAGGTTGGGATAGGAATATTAGTTTATTTTAAAGCGTATAGTGAGGTTATAATGTTAAATTTCATTGTAATTCACAGACATTTTTCGATATTATAACTCCATAATACTTTTTAAAAATACACCTAATATCCTTATGCTATCCATCCCCCACCTACAACAACGGTTTGAGTTGATAATGGGGCACATTTCCCGAAACGGTCGTCCTCAATAGTCAAAACCATAAGTGCTACTATAGGCAAGTGTATCATACTAATGTTCTATATAATTATCGATTTCAATTAATTTCATTCGAAATTTTTGTAATACTTGACAAAGACTAGATCAAATCCTATATTTTTTAATTCTACATAAGGTATTTGAAAATGTATTCTAAATGAGAAAATGCGTGATTTTATAATGTCGTAAATTATAAATAGTGATACAAATTTGAATAAAATAGAAGCAATAAACTCAATTTAGAAACACATTCGAAACTATATAAACTGATTTAACTCATTCAGCTCAACTCTGCTCGCTCGATCCCACTAACGCAACAATTCTAGAATTACGACCTACTAGTACCCATCTAAACTCGGAAACGGCACAGACACTCACACGCTCTGACCTGTCGCCCATGGGTTTTTTCTGAGTCACCTATTAGACCTTGGTCTACAAAATCAAAATCTTTTAAACTCTTGCAGTTAGTTAATTTTTCTAATATTATTCGATTCTGCATATTATTCTCTGGAAATAGAGGCCAAACACGACTCTAAGGATTATTACAAGAGTCTTATTTATAATATAATGTAAACTAGAATTATTTTCTCATATATACTATTATCTTTATTTTGTGTAAACATAATTACGTCGTGGCCTCTATCTCCAAGGAATAATATGTAGGAGATTTATGAAAGAACCATCGCGGGAGATAGGTCTGTACGCCATCAAGACGGGTCAACGCGAGTGAGTATTTGTGTGTGAGGGTCGCCTACTACTCTGGGGCGCTTCCAAGTCTGGGTGAAGGATACGTGTTCTAAAAGAGAGCTTTGTTTCTTCCATCAAATCGATATTTACTCTTGTCATCGCTGTTTCATTGTAATAAGCTACTATGTACATTCTTCTTAAATGAATTTTTCAACTTTTAAAGTTAAAAAGAATGAAGAATAATTTAATTACAAAACATACAACACAAAATAAATACTTCCTATATAACTCAATTTACATTTATTATATATATATATATATATATATATATATATATATATATATATATGAAGTTAATATATTACTATTGTAAGTAATTTTATCCACCATTAAGTGCAATAATTTTACCTTGAGTGATGAGGCACCTTTCGGTCACTTGACCATTGTCGAATCACTGATATTTTTCTGGTGTAGATGTTCGGTCCGTGATATTGGTATTTGTTGACGTTACACGCACTTTCTCTTGATCTGTGTGTATGATGTTTTTATATAGTATGTCTTCTGTGTATGTTAACCTAGAACCAATCCACACCTCTAATAACAATAAATTCATAAACTTAACTAAAACACATTTTACTGAAAAAGGAAAAATAATAATAACAAATTCCTTCAAATATACCCTACCTAATTTCAACAAAAAACAAATAATAAAAAACCTAATAGTTGACACAGAATCTAACATCCACAAAATTACCCACCAAAATACTGAACACATAAGAAACAATATTAATAATAAAACTAACCTAATAAAAACGGAAAAAAACAAAAAAAACGGAACAATATATAAATAAAAAAGAAATTATAAAACTCAGAGAAAAACTAGAAAACAACGACTACTTAATATTAAAATCAGATAAAACAAATACACCAGTAATAATAGAAAATACCAAATACACCGATTCAATGACTAACTACATAAAAGAAAATAAATACGAACAAATCCCAGACCCAACTAGCAAATACCTTATTACAATAAAAAACTTAATAGTCACTCACCAAAATACCCTAAACTATAACAATAAATTAAAATACCACACAAGACTATACCCATTCAAACCATGTGCACCAATATTATCAGGGATACCTAAAATCCACAAACCCAACACACCATTTAGACCACTAATAAATTTCACAACAGCACCATCTTACATAATCGCAAAAATACTAGACAAAATCATAAGATCTAAAATACATATCAACAACACATACAATATAAAAAATGGATACGAATTAATTAATAAAATAAAAACGATAAAAACAAACAGCAACACAAAAATAATAAGTTATGACATAACTAACATGTACCCTAGTATCCCAATAGAAGAAACCATAGAAATAATAAAAAACAAACTAATACACAATAACGAAAAGAGAATTATAGTAACGATAGATAGTATTATTACGCTAACCAAACACATATGTAACCAAAATTACTTCCAATTTAACAATAAATATTATAAACAAACAACTGGACTCTTAATGGGTTCACCCATATCATCTGTCATGTCAGAAATATATTTACAACACTTTGAACAAATAATAATTAAACCTATACTAAACACACACAATATTTCACTATGGACAAGATATGTAGACGATATACTTGTAATATACCAACCTACCATTCACAACGAACACATCATAATATTAAACAAACTAAATACATACAACGAAAACATACAATTCACCGTTGAAACAGAAACAAATAGAACAATCAACTATCTCGACATCACTTTAAATATAAATGATAATAAAATAGAAACTACAGTACACAGGAAACCTACTTCCAACAACACCACAATACACTACAAATCTAACCACCCCTGGACACACAAAATTAACACTTACAGTAACATGATAAATAAAGCAATAAAATACACACAGGATAACAAACAAAAACTAAATGAAGAATTAGATAACATCACAAAAATAGCAATAGAAAATGTATACAACAAACACATTATAAAAAATATATACAATAAATTCACAAAAAAACCTAACCTCAACACAACACTACAACCGGAACACAAAACTAATGAAAATAAAAAAATCTACCTAAAATATAAATACACCAATAACAAAATAGAAAAAATAACAAATATATACAACAAAGAATACTACACTCCAACATACAAACCAAACAACAAAATAATAAAATATCTTAATAATACAAACCACAAAACAAATTCAGAAAAACATAACCTATCAGGAATTTACAAAATTACATGCAACAACTGTAACGCTTTTTACGTAGCAAAAACAACCAGAACATTTAAAATAAGATTTGAAGTACATTATAGAGCATTCAAAAACAAAAATTCAAAAGTATCAAATGTTGCAGCACACCTATTATCACATAAACATGAAATAACAAATTACGAAAATAACCTAACCATACTTGAAATAAATAATAACCCAATAGAACTAAACTCACTAGAAAAATACCACATTTATAAAAACATACACAACAATTTAATGAATCTACAAACAACATACACAGAAGACATACTATATAAAAACATCATACACACAGATCAAGAGAAAGTGCGTGTAACGTCAACAAATACCAATATCACGGACCGAACATCTACACCAGAAAAATATCAGTGATTCGACAATGGTCAAGTGACCGAAAGGTGCCTCATCACTCAAGGTAAAATTATTGCACTTAATGGTGAATAAAATTACTTACAATAGTAATATATTAACTTCATAAAGTCAGTGCAACGGAAAAACAATGGATAACATAAAATATCAATATATATATATATATATATATATATATGTGTGTGTGTGTGTGTGTGTGTGTGTGTGTGTGTGTGTGTGTGTGTGTGTGTGTGTGTGTGTGTGTGTGTGTGTGTGTGTGTGTGTGTGTGTGTGTGTGTGTGTGTGTGTGTGTGTGTGTGTGTGTGTGTGTGTGTGTGTGTGTGTGTGTGTGTGTGTGTGTGTGTGTGTGTGTGTGTGTGTGTGTGTGTGTGTGTGTGTGTGTGTGTGTGTGTGTGTGTGTGTGTGTGTGTGTGTGTGTGTGTGTGTGTGTGTGTGTGTGTGTGTGTGTGTGTGTGTGTGTGTGTGTGTGTGTGTGTGTGTGTGTGTGTGTGTGTGTGTGTGTGTGTGTGTGTGTGTGTGTGTGTGTGTGTGTGTGTGTGTGTGTGTGTGTGTGTGTGTGTGTGTGTGTGTGTGTGTGTGTGTGTGTGTGTGTGTGTGTGTGTGTGTGTGTGTGTGTGTGTGTGTGTGTGTGTGTGTGTGTGTGTGTGTGTGTGTGTGTGTGTGTGTGTGTGTGTGTGTGTGTGTGTGTGTGTGTGTGTGTGTGTGTGTGTGTGTGTGTGTGTGTGTGTGTGTGTGTGTGTGTGTGTGTGTGTGTGTGTGTGTGTGTGTGTGTGTGTGTGTGTGTGTGTGTGTGTGTGTGTGTGTGTGTGTGTGTGTGTGTGTGTGTGTGTGTGTGTGTGTGTGTGTGTGTGTGTGTGTGTGTGTGTGTGTGTGTGTGTGTGTGTGTGTGTGTGTGTGTGTGTGTGTGTGTGTGTGTGTGTGTGTGTGTGTGTGTGTGTGTGTGTGTGTGTGTGTGTGTGTGTGTGTGTGTGTGTGTGTGTGTGTGTGTGTGTGTGTGTGTGTGTGTGTGTGTGTGTGTGTGTGTGTGTGTGTGTGTGTGTGTGTGTGTGTGTGTGTGTGTGTGTGTGTGTGTGTGTGTGTGTGTGTGTGTGTGTGTGTGTGTGTGTGTGTGTGTGTGTGTGTGTGTGTGTGTGTGTGTGTGTGTGTGTGTGTGTGTGTGTGTGTGTGTGTGTGTGTGTGTGTGTGTGTGTGTGTGTGTGTGTGTGTGTGTGTGTGTGTGTGTGTGTGTGTGTGTGTGTGTGTGTGTGTGTGTGTGTGTGTGTGTGTGTGTGTGTGTGTGTGTGTGTGTGTGTGTGTGTGTGTGTGTGTGTGTGTGTGTGTGTGTGTGTGTGTGTGTGTGTGTGTGTGTGTGTGTGTGTGTGTGTGTGTGTGTGTGTGTGTGTGTGTGTGTGTGTGTGTGTGTGTGTGTGTGTGTGTGTGTGTGTGTGTGTGTGTGTGTGTGTGTGTGTGTGTGTGTGTGTGTGTGTGTGTGAAAAAAAGAGAAATACGAATACAAGAATTAATTATTGAATTATACAATTCAAAGCTTTTCGTTGGTATACAGTACCAACGTTTCAGGAATAATAAAATCATACATACAAGTCTCAGTTAGATCTAACAAACAGTCTTACCAAATGTTGCAGTATTGCAATGTTGTCAAATTTATTAATTTGCTGCCTTAACATTACATACATTAAATATAAATTTGACAACATTGCGATAGGTTTGGTAACACTGTTTGTTAGATGTAACTAACACTTGTATGTATGACAGTCTTTATTATTCCTGAGATGTTGGTACTGTTTGCCAACGAAAAATGTTGAGTAGTATAATTCAATAAATTATTCTTGTATTTGTATTTCTCTTGCTTTTTTCATTGTTTTTTCTTGTTAACAAGAATACATATTTTGTTATATGTAACAGTCTTTCACTTCATCAAAAAGAGCAAAAACTAAACACGACAGAAAACGTCGAAATATACAAACACCACAAAAACTATTCACAACACGTCATTCTAAACGTCAAAAACACACTCACAGTAAAATACATTCCAACACATTATTAGCAACTCTAGTGAAATGACGGACCACAGTTTTACAATAATACAACTCACCTGAACAACAGTTCTGTGCGTGACTTAGGATTGAAGAATGCACTGATGTAGTATGAAACGCATCTGTTGAAAAACATGATTAAGTAATGTTTTTGCCAAGTTATATCGTAAAAACATATTAATTTACGTTGTATAATGGCAGATCCTATCAATGACTTGTATAGTTAATTATTGCTATATAAATTGAGCTTTTCCTCACTTGAGCGTCAATTATAACATTACATATAAAATTTTCTTACTTTAATCATTTAGTGCCTTGGACTCTTAATGCCAGGAGTAAGCTACTATCTGGCTTATCTGCAAAGGGGATTCAGGAACTAAATAACTGTACACAATTAATCAATTAATATTAGTCCTTGGGTGTCGCGAAAAAAGCGACCATTACAGATTACCTGTGGCTTGAGCCAATCTTCAGTGAAATGAGCTACAAGCGAAATAAGTGAACCTCACAGAATTATACCTGCTCTGGGTATTCCAAAATCGTCTAAAAGAGTTTGAACTGTTAAATTTTTTTAATATTTATATTTTCTGATTTCCATTTATGCAGGCTCTGGACTTGATAAATGATAGTAAATCATTTCTATCATTTAGGCTTGTTTAAATCAGCCTTAAGAAAGCTTTGTCATTAATTTTTTTATATTTATGTTTAAAATTTTTTGTTAAGTTTTATAATGTTAATCCAACTTTTGAAGGTAAGAGAGAGACAAACATTTATGTCATCATTGTTTCTTATTTCTTCGTTGTTTTTTTTCAATAGATGTATCCACTTTCTTATACATTAGCTTTCTCCTTTTTTCTTCCAAGTTTAACTGTAGTGTTATTAACATGGTCGCTGAGTTTTCGGCTTCAGTCTTCGAAAGATGGATACATTCTTTAATTCTGTAGAATTGGTTTTGAAACATGCTCTTAAGTTCATTAAATTTGTGGTCCTATTCCACCTATTGTAGCAGTTCAATTGTTGTACATCATTTTGCACACTTTCAATCAAATCTATACTAATATGTAAAAATCTAATGGTGTGTGTGTGTGTGTGTGTGTGCGCGCGTGCGCGCGTGTGTTACTCAATGACGTAAGAATTACTTTACCTATTGATCTGAAATTTTCTAAGGGTCCCTGGTTAACACAAAAGTCTGTTTTTATTTGGAAATTCCGTCAGGAAACCGCCCCACGGCCCTTCAAAACCCACTTAACAGTCAATTCTCTATACTCCATTTAATACTTATCTTGACTTAATCAGCTAATAATCACCTGTAACAGTCACTTGTAAACACATTTAAACAGCTGACAGTAATTGATTGTTATTCATCTTTCTAGGTTAGTTTACTTTACAAATGTTATGTTACAAGCAGAAGTTTTTCTTTTCCCTGGTTTTCAAGACAATAATCAGTAGGTTTAAAGTTTGATATATTTATTGGGAACTAATCTATGCTTTTATATGAAAATCTAATCGTGTCTGTGGTGCATTACTTAATCACTTAAAAACTACAGGACCCATTGAGCTGAAATTTGGTACCTAATTCGCGTTCCCACGTGTTCGAAATAAATTATACCGGGCGACGAAGAAAATCATCAGAGATACAAAAAAAACTATGAAAACTCTCGCTCACACCACAAAAATTGACAGTTTTTGAAAAATGTAATTCCCCCCAAACGTGGTACTAATAGTGCGGGTAACAAATCACATTGCCCATCCCCAATACAATGCATATAAAATGAAAAAAAAACACATGTCCTGAAGCTACATTGACAATAATTGTTTGTTATTGCCACGGAAGGTTAATTTTATATACCTATGAAGTATCCAGTCAGGATAGATTTGGTTGTAATTTTATACGTTTAACCAAATGTACACATTTAAGGCTAGAATAGAGATCATGTGACGAGTTATTACTCCGTGGAAGTAGGCGTTTAATTAGGTTATGTTGTATCAAATTACAATCAAATATCCTGACTGGACACTTTACAGGTATATTTTAATATAGGTATATAGTATTATATAAAAATTAAAACTAAATCTTTTGTAACTGTATACTTTATAGGTAGGCCTATATTTAAATATGTGTATACGTAGTACGGTGCGCCGTTGATACGCGGACGTAGTACTTCTTATTACTCCGCAATAAATTTTTTAATCACCTTTAATTTAATAACAATTATATTTAATTCCCTGAGCAAGAGTTTACATTATTTTCTTCGTATCCCTGATGACTTTCTGGGTCACCCGGTATACTTTTCCCCTATCGACACGTAATAACAGGAAATAAATACCTGATATTTTACATGGACATTCATAGGGTCTCTGGTTTTCACATAGACCTATTTTTATTTAGATATTCCGTCAGGGCTCCGACCCACTGACCTCGGAAACTCCCTTTACGGTAGGTTTATAAACTAATTTATGTTTCGTTTCACTATATGAGGATCGATTTGCCTCTTTAACTTTATTTTAAAAAATCGTTAGTTAAGGGCTAACTTTAATATTCATTTATGGTGATTATTTAATTATTTAGTTGAATGATATTAATTTTTTTTATAAATAACATTCTTTTACACAATTAGTTGAATGATATTAATTTTTTTTATAAATAACATTCTTTTACACAATTAGTTGAATGATATTAATTTTTTTTATAAATAACATTCTTTTACACAATTAGTTGAATGATATTAATTTTTTTTTATAAATAACATTCTTTTACACAATTTATAATAATTATGTGGTACTTATAGAGTTAGTTGTTTCTTCATGTCGGCCTGGGTCCCCTAATTTCCTCCGATGCAGTGGGGATCCTATTGGCTAAAACTTCACATTAGCCACTTCGTTACATACTCAATGAATATTTATTTATTTCTTAGTTGCTCTACCACCATTTATGTATTTAAAATTTAATTAATTAATTATTCACAATTATTCGAGTAAAGTAATAAACAATTAAATAGATATATTCACAATTAAATAAATATAATAACCGCTATTTATATTTATCACCATCAACGAATTCAATTGTTTTAAAGCAATTCAATATCCCATGTGAGTAAACATTTTGAGTTAAGTAATACGGACTCAAATATAACAGTTGTATGGACTAGCTAATCATAGAGTTATAAAGTCATTAAAATAAACATATAAAAATCTTCTCAGCACTTTTACAACCTCCAAAAGGTTCTTTATTACGGGAGCTTGGCTGTTTACTCTCAGAAAAGGTATTTTCTACTCAGGAAATAGTTCACAACTCAGTTGATAACTAACAATTTAACAATACAAACACATTGATATTTTATTTGGTACATATTTTTTATGGTGTTAAACTTAACAAATGTTTTCTGTAAAAACAGGTTGATAACTATAAACGATTAGAAATGTTTCCTTTCGTTAGCATGAATAAGTCCTCGAGCCGATGCTTAAAACCAACAGATTGTTTAAATGGTGCACAAACTTTTGTAGAAGTTCGTCTTTGCAAATTACCGGTGAAGGTTTTCCCCGTGTTGCTAAAGATGCCTTATAGCTTGTTTGAATATATACTTCCTGGAGTAGGCAAGTTAACCTTACTCAGACACTAGTGAAGGGTTGAGTGTTAGGATAACTCGTCCGTCATCTCTGTTGAATGGTTTTAATAGCAGCGGTTGTGACTTCGTTTCTTATTTGACCTGAGGTCTCAATGTCGACCAACGCGCTCTACCAATTATCCTCCCTTCTTTTTGTTTCCTTAAGACAAACTTTATACCCTGTTTAACATCCCTTTTTTTTAGAGAATCCCTTAAATGGTTCGTGTCCGTTGTCTGAATGATTTTTTCAGACAAACAAGTATCAGGTGCCTTATTTTCGATCTGATTCACCATTTTAACGTTCCTTGCCAAGTTAAAACCCTCCGGTCGTTTGTCCTTGCCCTGATTACGAATTTGCAATGCCTTCTTAGTTCAATTTTTAATTTTTCATAAGCACTTGGTTCATATCAGCGGTTATTTCTTTACACCCCCCCCCCCCACTGTCTGTTCTAGCCTCTCCTTAAATTTATCAAAATTCTTATTGATGTTACAATTGAATTTCTTTGTATCTTCTACTAATTTTTTAAATTCAATTATAATTTCTTCAACATTTTCATAAACTTTCTCTGCGTATCAGTCATTACTCTTTTCTAGATTTCATTATTTTCCTTATGACATTTTTAAATTGTTTGTTTCAACTATTAAACCTTTTTTATAGTTCCTTATACCAATTTTTAATTTTTTTCTTCATTTTACATATCCCTTAAATAATTCCATCTTCATTTCGATCTAAAATATTTTTCTATACATCGATACAGTTATCTCCCTTCTGACGGATTATATTTTGTCGTTTGTCGGTTCTAATTTTTTATTTTTGGTAGTAAAATTTCATAATTATTTTTTTATATCTGCACTACATTTTTCCATTTTCTTATTCAGCTGTCCCCATAGTTTCTATTCTACTCTATTTCCCTCATTTCTTCATTTCCTTACTGTACGCCTGTGTTTCACTTGACACCGTACATTTTATCCCTTCTAAATATTTTTCACCGCATCTTATTTTCCAACTTATCTTTCGTTCAAGTAATGTGCCCTAACTAGCTCTCTTCCGGATTTATTTTTGCTTTTTCTTGAAATCTTTCTCTCTTCCTTAACATCAGCTACCGTTTCCTAAATTTTCGTACAACTTATTTCGTACAAATTTAAACATTTTTCTTATACTATTTTTATTAATCTATGCCAATTTTTTACAACTTGGAACAATCCATGGCAATCTTAAAAATTTGTATGAATAAAGTTTCAAATATGAATAGAATTAAATTTTCATATTTTAAGCACAGAGCAAATTAGAATTTTAATAATCAAGTTAAATACTTTAAGCTAGTCAAGAGCCTCACAAACTCGGCGCCCGCTCCAAAAGAGTTGTCGTTCGGCCGCCAACCATTTTACCTATCTACCCAACTGGCGATTACTTACGTCATATAATGAGAGATCCTATCAACGACTTGTAACTGTATAGGTAATTATTGCTATTTAAACTTTGCTATTCCTCCCTTGCGTGCCAATTATAACATTCTGCGCTTGAATCTCTTCTGCGTTGTTTCTTGATGTCAGTATGGTCCCCTGTCAGCCTCCGATGCGTGGGTATTTAAACTTCACTTTAGCCACTTCGTTATAAACTCAATGGTTAATAATTTAGGCCTTAGTCATTCTGCCACCATTTACTTATTTATTTCAATAATTATTTTTGTGGAAACTTTAATAGGATTTCTACATTCGCTATTACTCCTGGAGTCTTACAGTTCCCTTCATTTACTATGTTGCAATTTTGTATTTATTTGAAAATTCACACTTATCATCTCTTCCTATAGTTATTTCCATCCAATCGTATGGTACCTTACTGACCATTTCGGGCTCCAGGTTGTTCTGTTTGCTTGCACGTTCACCTCTGGTGCCAGCTGGTGTTTCTAAAGGTTTACTTCCCATATGAAAACTTGAAAATTAATGGTACTGTCCCTTTTTGCCCCTGACGTCAATATGTTTGCTCGTGATTAGGATTAATCATAAATAAAGAGGCAAACCTTTCTCCGACCCTACATAGATTGTAATGGTTATATATGATATTGACTTAAAGTCTAAACACTTGTTACTTGAAATAGTATTTCTATCATTATAATATGTACAAAATATAACATAAAATTACTATTGTTACTTAAAGAACTTATGTTAGTTTATGTTACAAATGAACTATTTAAAAAATATCAAGTTAATTTGGTATCAATTTATAGATTACTAATTAAAAATTAACCTTGTTTAATATGTTAATAATAATAATAATAGTACGAGGGCGCCAAAACCGTTATTTTTAACAGACTACATTTACTGTAGGATTAATAGAATTTATGGGCTTTACTGGTAACTCATTTAATTGAACTTTCATTACTCTAAATTTTACTAGGTTTTAATTTGTTTAAACTAAAAAGAATCAATCTACAGTATTCAATTTCATAAAATCATTTGTCTGTAGTACAATTGAAAGTGATGAACTGCCAGCCAACTCAAATGAAGCATGAAGCTGTAGTGGTAGGCCTGATTTTAGTTCTATTCATATAAACAGGGTGATTTCATGTGATGACTTTTACATAATAAAATTTTTCACCACTATATGTATCCGAGTTTGAAAGTAGCCAATAATTATTATTGTAAATGTCTTCTCTTATGGTTTAAAAAACATTTTAAAATAGTTTCTAAATGAATCGACTGATTCTTTGGATATTTGAACAATTCTAGAAGCTTTCGTTAATAAAACCAATTGTTTTACTTCCGTGGTGGATTTTTTTTGTGATTCAAAATTGAAATAAGGCGCCTCTTAATTTAGCGATTAACACTGCAGTAATCCACCTTGAAATTGCTTTTAAAATATAAATATTTTTTAAAAAATATCTTACAAGCATTTTAGGGTGTTTAAGGTGTCATATAGAAAACAAATGAGGTGAACAATATTTTTTATTGTAGCACAAAAGTAATGTATAACATAAAACTAAGTTAGGCCATATGTTAGGTTAACCTAACACACTTTCATTGTCACTTTCGGTTTTGGCAAGCCAGCGTCGTTGTTCAAGCTCTGGCTCAGACATTGCATACAGATAAATGTGTTAATAATTTAAATATTGTTTCCACACACAAAATAACAAGATTATCTATTCAAAATACAAAATATTAAAACTACTTCATGTATAGGAAACATAACATAAATGGTCGCGTGGATTACTATTGTAATCCAGGGAATTTAAAAGTATTAAAAAAGTACTAAATAAAATTTAACGTGCCAACTTACGGCTCTGCTACTTGACTTACCACAGAGGGGATGTGTGTGTGAAAGGTAGACGGCCGCTCAAGATCATAAGTCCTACCAACCCAAAGTATCACACAAAAAGTTACCCCTGGATTACAATAGTAGTGTTAAATGTCTCATCAAAGGATTAAAACAAGAATAAAACTTTATAAACAGAACGATTTTTAAAATATTCATTTAATACCATATCACCTTATGCCAGTTCAACGTTATATATTAGCAATGTTAACGAAACGTACTATAACATAACACTGGTAGCCATCCTTCTACACTTAACTATATCAGGCCACTGCTTTTGTTATGTAACGATACGAAATAATTATTTTAATGATATTAGGTTAATTTAGCATCAAAAGTTTCTATGTTATTAAACATTTATCTATTTCATTAATAATTAAAAATAAGTTTGTTTGGCACCAAATCTGTATTTTGAATAAATTAAATTTACTGAAAGATTTCAGAATTTCTGGAAACAAAAAACCTCACTGATTACTTATCTAATTGAACTTTACTTATACAATAAAATTACTAATAATTTACATGTTCTGGAACAGAAGTTGAGGCTTTGACAGATACCTTAATTTCAGCGGTAAAACAAGAGACACTCTTTACAATTATCAATCGTTTAGTCAAGTTATATTATCTTAACCAACAACATATAATTAATTTAATACATCTCTAGACGTGAGGTTACTGTGTGATGGCTTCTACTCGTATTGTAAGTTTATTTAACTATTCCCGTTCCATGAATATATTCTGTTGGCTTTGAGAATTTAATTTTAAAACGTTTAAATTTCAATAATTGGTTTAAAAAATAATTGGTAAAGTACTTGAGTAAATTTTAATAAGACTGGTCGATCATCAGTGTTCTCGTGCACTGACTTGGGTTCGACGAGATCCACTTGGATTCCAAGATTGAAGGAGAAACTCTCACTACTTCCCGATCCCACCACCACCTGTTTCTGGACTTCCAGATCTTGACTTATTCCTTCTCTACGCTAGTTTTTGAATGATTTTTTGAGTGTATTTTGAATGCTCGTGTTTAAAAGAAGTTTCCAAATAAGCTCACACATTCATCCCTTGCCTATAGATTTACAGCCGGTTAACCCTTTCTCAAGATGTATGCATATTTCAACATGAGTTCATTTATAATACGTATATGAATCTAGTGTTTTGCTTTAAAATTATTGAACCCTACTATAGTAGAATTAAAACTAGAGAGGTATTTTGAAAGTTTGAAATATCTTTAAAAAAACATTTTAAACTTCCAAACAGCTTTCAATAGGTTGCGGAACTCGTTACTGCTTTTGATCACCTTTAAAGTTAAGAAGTTTCCAAATAAGCTCACACATTCATCCCTTGCCTATAGATTTACAGCCGGTTAACCCTTTCTCAAGATGTATGCATATTTCAACATGAGTTCATTTATAATACGTATATGAGTCTAGTGTTTTGCTTTAAAATTATTGAATCCTACTATAGTAGAATTAAAACTAGAGAGGTATTTTGAAAGTTTGAAATATCTTTAAAAAAACATTTTAAACTTCCAAACAGCTATCAATAGGTTGCGAAACTCGTTACTGCTTTCGATCACCTTTAAAGTTATTTTTTCTGGTCAGTTCTTCTCGCCGTCGCCGTATTTCATCGTCCTTTCCTCACATCGTAAGACATGCTAACAATACTAAGCGAGAACGCCATTCTCAGCTTGATAATTTCACATCATACATTGATGATTTTAATTCATTTATTAATGAAAACTATAACATCACTTTTGTTTTCACTGAAAAATAAACATTTCCGAACTGGAAAGTAGAGCTCATATTACGATCAAATAATAAGTTGAGTTTAAAAGAAAACGACTTGTCTAACCAATTTAATGTAGACCCCGTTATAAGCGTGGTAGTTTATTTGTGCAAAATTATAAACAAATCTTAGAATCTGAGATTTTTCAACTCTTACAATCAACTAAAGGGTAACCGATTTCTTTCGAAAAATGAAAATAATGACTATTTGTATCTCACTATTTGTATGACTAATTTTGTGTCTCAAAAAAATTACGTTCCAATTTAAAATTTACTGACTACAAAGGATCGTTCCAGGCCGCAAACGGCTTACTGCGCTTGCCATACAACCTGCAACCTCAGGCAGGTAAATGCATTTCGGCCTTTGTAATAAGAGTAGAAATTTTTTTAATTCAGTTATTTCACGAGTATTATTTACTTGTAAAACACTACTGAAATTTATTATTATTTATGTACTGTACTGTTCATTAATTAAGGTAAGGTTTTTAACACATTAGTAATTTAAAGTACATATAAATAAACATGAACGATCATTTAAAGTCTCAATTTTGATTTGTTTACCTTAGATATGAAATCATGTCCTTTAAACCTCTAGGTCTACGTAGTTCACAAAATATTTCCCACTGTTTCCAAGATATAGTAATTTATAACTTTGCATAAATAAACCACCGCCTACAATTGTAAAATTTTGCAAAACGTGACTATAACCTACTCTCATCATAAACTTTATTTAAAAAAGTTTCGAACTGGATAGCTTAGCTCTACCTAAACCTCAACCTTAAAGGTGCCTTTAAATGTGTAAGAAAATCTATTTAAAAAAATGTACAATAAAAGTGCGAACCACGTAACCAGCCATTTGTCTTTACGTGTACTACCACTTCTGAAAACATGTTATATATTGAGAATGTTCGATAGATCAACACCTTCTGCATTTAAAGAAGGTGCTATTTTATCATCGGATTCATCTAATATCGACCGTCTCATGTAGGTCAGTGTTTTGATAGTCCTTATCATGTCTATAGGAAAGTTTTTATACCGACCCTCTACTTCCCGTCTTGCCTACTGCGATCTCTCGAAGCCAAGTGCTCGGTTATAAGGTCCGCACTATACGTTTAAACCATCCAAGTATGTGCCGAGTGCAAATTAGGACAAATCTCTTCCAATATAGTTTAAGTTGTACAATACGTAACGATATGTAAGTATTACATTTTTTAAAAGATAAGTTATAAATGGACTTTGTTAAATAAATTAAGTTAATCCATCCAACTATACGAAATAGTGCAACCTTGTACACAGTGTAATTATCTTTGCATACAATATCTTAAATTTAAAAATAAATATACTCCAGGCTAGCAAAGACAACGTTTGTAACGACGACCAGCCACGGATCTATTTTTATCAGAAACTAAATGTCATTTTTCTTCCACGTAAGCTCGACTGAGCTTGTGTAAAGTTATACAGAACTGTCAATGTTTGCTTGGGCAGCAATAAATTTACTTGAATAGAAATAGGCCGGCAAAACGTCCTACAGTATACACGAAACAATAGAAAAACTACACAACACTTTGTTATATTACTGTATTAATAACTAACGCAAATAATTGTTAAAATATTTGAACCGAACAATGGTGTAAGACAGGTGAATCCAAGAGGTCCAGAAAGCCCAAACATGAAAAAGTTCTTTATTTATTTTTGAGATTCTATGAATTAAACTCTTAAATATTAAATCAGACGGATGTATCAGACTAGAAAAACATGATATAAAACGTCCCTTTCGAAATTTTTCAACAGAGTATCATTAAGTGGCTGAATTATTAACCCTTTGAAAACTGGGGAGGCTATTTCCTACTCATTGCTTTAAAACGTTTATCCCTCTAGTGGACTACGTCAAAATTACATTTCCTTCAAGATTTATCCTATGCATTGTTCTGCCTTTTAGTGGGATTTTTTTCCAGGTGACTAACCAATAATGCTTATCATGGCCTAAATGTGTGATTTTCTTATCTCGGTAGTCAGAGCAACTTATAGACTGCTAACGTATGTGAAAGGCTTATGGTTGTTTTATGGTCAAGGAATCTCTAACGGTATATTTCCTTTCATATACTTTAGATTAGGGGCTCTTAACCGGTAACCCGTGGGAAGCAACACCGCGGGGGTGCAAAATTTATTTGGGGGGTCGCGAAATAGGGGGGAGGGGCTAAAACAGTAATTGACATAGTTATTAGTTCAAAAAAGAGCTACAAAAAGTTTATGTTACATTTAGCAATTTTTCCAATTGAAATAATGCGAGACGAAGTTTGTTTTTATTTGAAAAATTTATGTCAGAATTAATTTTTGAAACCTAAAAACGTAGTCATTTTGCAATGTCAAACGATTTCTTCTTTTAGTTTTCAAATTCACTGTGATTGAAAACATTGGTTTAGAGTTGTAGGATGTCAAATTTATCAATATTTTCAAAAAAGAAATGTAATATTTTTATAAATCTAATGTGATTGGCCTATATATAAAATGACTGGGTTTACTCTTTGTTTTATTTTAAGTGAGTAAAAATTATTGTTTAAAAGTTACAATTGACTGTTACGAGTAGCACCAATTTTGTAACATTTTGCTCAAACGGGGTCTGCAAACCCTCAAAGTAAAATGGGGGTAGTGTCTAAAAGGTTGAGAGCCACTGCTTTAAATCATAATTATGAAAGAAAGTATATAACTGTGACAATCGGCAACGTTTTTAATAAGGATTTGTTTTTGGCGAACAAACCTGTTCTGTTTTCGAAGTTCCTTTGAAGGTAATGTTGTGGCCGTACTTGGAATTTTTGAATTTTCTATGATTTACAACTTTTGCCCGTCCAGGATCAAGCCCCGAGTCTGAGGGTCTAGCCCTTAGGTAAGAGCACAGAAATTGGATAAACGTCCGATTTCACTACCTGGACTGAACTAATTAGACTGAGTATCAAGGTGCGGAAACCTCTACTGAAACCTCTACGTTCGGAAGGTTCTACTGGTCCCAAGTAGTTCTGGAAGGTCGTTCTGGTTGGGTTCGTCTTGTACTAATGGCGGGCCTGTCATCAGTGCAGGCTTTACAGGAAGGTCGCAAAACTCTTGCATACTGGTACTATGGGTTGTGGCACCTAGCCCCCTGTCGCGAGACTGAAGCTAGTCACTAGGGCGGAAGTCATGAGTTTGAGGTTGGATCTGTAGAGGTGGCATTCTCATATGAGGTACTTCCACATCTATCTATGTGTTCTTTGACAAGGTGGTAGAGTCGGAAGACTCCTTGTCACAGTTTTTCTCTTTTCGCCAGCTTTCTTACTCTTTTACACTTTTCCGCAACACACTGCCACATGCTTCATTTTTTAATTGGAATTCTCGTGTTAGTCAATTCCATTGTTGCTGCTATTACACTTTCAGTTTTTATTTGATGGAACTGTATAACAGACTTTCCGCCAGTGCGTGGTTTGACTTTGCAATATTAGGTGAACGGTGTAACTTACATAGACCTAGAACTACTATAAACGGTTTACGGCATTAAAAAATCCGCTCAATTAGTAAGTGAAAATTCGTCTGGATTTTAGAAATAAAAATATAAACAATATGTAGACCTATATTTTTTACACTTAATTTAGTGTGTCTCAAACTTAAATTAAAACTTTAATAGACCTACCATCCAACATTTAAGTTTGATTAAAAAAAACAAAAAACCGACCCGCTTTAATTGTGTTAAGATTAATATTCTAATTAAGTGAAAACATATTTCAGTTTAAACCTCAATATCATCTCTAGCTTTTCAGTGCTAGAATATCGCACAATTGTTTACAAGTGTTGATTTTTTATTAATTTTCCAGGAGAGCTCCTAGGACGCTCTATGCTGAAGGGCAGAACCCTCCAAATTAATTTTCTGGATACGCTTAGGTGACGAAGAGAGCGGATAAATGAGCAAAGAATGAGACAATAAAACAAAAAAGAGCTTTCGTTTATAGATCAATTAAGGCGTCTTGCTTTTTTAAACGTGCCGACCAGTGTGTGTGTGTGTGTGTGTGTGTGTGTGTGTGTGTGTGTGTGTGTGTGTGTGTGTGGTGTGTGTGTGTGTGTGTGTGTGTGTGTTATACAGTATTCTGTAATTGTATTATTTAAATACTTTATATGTAAACAATTATTTAAATATTATACAATTATAAATTAAATTTTATATTATATAATAATGATATATTTATTCACAAATAAACACACACACACACACACACACATATATATATATATATATATATATATATATATATATATATATATATATATATATATATATATATATATATATATATTATAACATAAAGTACGAGGCTTTAGAGTAAATTCAGTTAGTTGCTAAAATAATTATCTGTAGGATTAGCAAAGAAAGACACAAATAGTTTTGTAAAGTACCGACAAAGCAGGTACCATCCATTATCCTTTTCCGGGAAAGCTATAAACTGTGTGCCGGCAATTTGACAATAGAAGGGTCCACTCTTATTAGGACGGGAAAATCCACTGCTCGATATAGCCTGGAAAAATAACCATGTACCGTTAGATCGCTAATTGTGGAAACTGTGGGAACTTACAAAAAACACATTGGTAGGGGGAGAGATTAGGGATTTCAATAAAAACTAAATGATCGGGAGACGTGGGAGAAGTTTTGAAGGGAACTAGAGAAGAAGGCAGTCGGATTAGTGGGGACCAGGATGGGAGTGTTGTAAAAAGAATAAATTGTTAAATTAAGTAAAGAGTTTTTTATAAGTAAATTTTAAAAAGTGCAACGTAAAAGTTTTTTTTAGAAATGTAAAAGTAATTTTCTTTTGTGTGTCAAGTGTAAAGGCAGAAGGTAACAAAGGCCAAGATTCCAGGGACTCTTCAGAACAATAAGTATTATTTGAATATAAGTGTAGCCAACAGACATCTATATTTTAGTTCAGAACAAATTTAATTTCATTACCATTTATAAAATTTAATCTAGTTTCACCATTTCTAATTTAAGAAGCAAAGTTCCCGTATTAGCGACCCGAGAGAAACTACAAAATTTTAATACTGAATTTATTATCTTTGTTATGTTATTTTATTAGAATTCTAAAGCCTCAAAAGTCCACCTTTTATAATTGTAATGTTAGTTAAGATACAATCCTGTCACTGCAAAATATTAATATAAATTTGATATAATGTGTAAAGAAATAAATGCAAGTGATGTTTAAAATATAAGAGTGTTAATTCTTTATAAACCTGAAGGTGTGACATTAGATAGGTAAGATAAATAAATAACATTAAAAATAAATTATAATTATAACAATAGTTGAGTTATAATATATATATATATATATATATATATATATATATATATATGTGTGTGTGTGTGTATGTGTGTGTGTGTATGTATATTTCACAGGTTATTAATTTCACAAATAGAAAAATCTAAGCCAAAATTGGTTTGCATTCAAAGACTAAACATTTTACAACATTCCTTAGCACTTTAGGTTGAACATGACTATAAATAAATTTTATATGTAATTACATATAAAAAATCAAATTTTAAATGATAAATAAAATATATATAATATTTTGTGAAGATAGAACAACAAATAAAGGCAACACTCTTAGCAATTACACTGGTCTTCATTATATAAAGTTTCAGTCTCTACAATTTGAAGTTTCTGATATAATTGTATCTTTGACTACGAAATCCAGTTTCTGGGTAAATTAGTGTAATTAAATTCCTAAAACACCCCACCTCCATAGAAAGGGTTATCCTGGTCATCATGTTTCTCCTATAAAGCCATCCACCCTATAATTTAGCAACATTTAGCTACAAATGCTACTTTAAATAGCAGCATTTCCTGCTTTTTTCAGTCGAATCATATCAAATCTTCGAAATGCAGTTACTGACGTAATACTCAATTTGTTACTTAACTTGTCATAAACATCCAATTGGTGCTGAATTCATCATTAAAACAATATAAATTATCCCCAATTTTTATACTGAGAATATTTTAGTGTTTAGCCTAACAAAGATTTTTTTACATTTTGGTCTACACTGTCAGTGGATGTTACAACAGTGGTTTTGGTAGATGTTACATTTGTTTATATCATGATAACTTAGGTCTTAGTAATATTTATTTTTGAAGTGAAAACTTTAATATTGACACTTATAAAAACATACAATTTCGCGTCAGGTTAATAGCGTCAGTATAAATTCCATCAGGTTATCCTATTAGTCACTTCAAAGTGAATTAAATAACAACATATTATTTCATATATCAGGTGATTTTATGCTATAGCATTTGTTGTAAAACAACTGTTTTACACGTACGTTATGTAACAATATTTACTGAAAATTTTTAACGAAAAACGTTGTTATTATATAGTTTTGACCAGTTATTTATTATATTAATTTATTCAAATTTTGAAATTTTTTTATAGAAGTAATTGAATATAAAAATAATAATTTATATATTTTTAATCCAATTTTTTAAATGAAAACATTCTTAGGTGCTTTTTGTAAAATGATTTCAATTGAATTTGTTTTAAAAAATTGTATTTAGTAAACATCAAATTTTTTTTTAAATGATAGAACTTTACAAAGTTAGATATAAAAATTGAAAAATTTGTACATTAATAATTTCGGCTATCTTTGTTGAAAAGTTTACAGAACTGTTAGCTCTAATTTGTTTTTTTTAGTTCATATTTTGATGTTAAATGTGAAAAAACTGTAGGAAAAATCGTTTAGGTAATTTGGTATTATGCAAAATATTTTTGTCGATTCCAAATTTTTGTAGACGTCGCAATAAAAGTTTTCACTTCTGTCGGCACTCCCCCAAATGACACAACGTAATTTGTAAGTCATTGATTTAGAGCTTTAGCTTTGTTAAAAGCACACCATGGATCAGGCCCCTTTTAGACCATGCTAGGTTGACAATTTATTAAATTAAGTGGATTATACATTTTTTTTTAAATCCCTCTGATTTGATCCCCCTCTTTTAATTTTAGGCCACAATACACCTGCAGCATAATATATAATATTATATATTAAATATTATATAATAAATAATATATTATAATAAATATTATTATAATATTATTATAATATTATATAATAATATTATTATAATAAATATATTATATAATATATTACATATTAAATAATATATAATATATATATATATATATATATATATATATATATATATATATATATATATATATATATATTAAATATGGTGATATGTTTTCTTGTAATATAGTTAATAAATTACAAATATTTCAAAAACAAGAATACTTTTAATGAATATATTTATTCTTAAGAATAAATATATTCATTAAAAGTATTCTTGTTTTTCAAATATTTTTAATTTATTAATTTATTATATATATATATTTCAACCTTACCGTTATTTAATTTTGTTTCCCTAACAAAACTGCTGTAAAAACTAATCAGTGTTTCTAGCTGGCAGTGAACCGGCCACCAACTCAGTAGAGTCATATTACTCTTCCATTTCAAAAATATCTGTCAAACTTTCTGTATAAAATTATGTAATTAGCACTACACTTAAGATACTACCCAATGCTACTAATAACAACAAATCTGGGATCATATTCAATTTTTTTTAAATTTCCAAATGCATTTCATCAAAATAACGTACTTATTTTGAAAGTAGACAATTCACGTTATTGGTCGACCTGCTCCTCTGGAAATATATAGACACCTGAATTAGTAGTGATTTCCTTAAAACGTTAACGCTAAACGCGATAGTGAACTTCTCTAACTTTCTTGGGAATCTTTTAGTCTTACCTCTAGTTGTGTTACGATATAGTCACGTATCTCAAAATAGATTTGTCTGTAACGGTTTGAGGAAGTGACGTTTTTATTTACGAACCCGTGACAATTTTATTATAAGTATTCGCTCCAATAAAGAAGACAGTCCAATGGACGACTCTGTCGTATATTCTAACACGCTGCATGCATAACTGTCACATTCCAATTACACTATCTAAAGTTCTTGAATTTTTTTTACATAGTAAATATGTTTTTATTACAGTGAATTAAAGCGAGAAAATTTCGCAAAGGTTATAAAAAAATTACACTCAAACATCACTATTTCTTGTTTATCAAGGAGACTAGTTTCGGCAACCATGATGCATTCACCATTGATAGCTTACATAACTATTTAGTTTCAACATTATTTAGTACATAGTTACTAATTTACTGTCATATTTACTAATTTAGTGTCAGCCTATCACAGGAAACCCACAACGACAGACACACTTATCCACAACACCTCAAACCAACTTATCCAACACAAACACGCTGCCATCAGATCCATGCTCCATAGACTAAAAGAAGTTCCAATGACCACAGGAAACCTAAACAAAGAACTAGACACCATTAAATATTTAGCATGCACAAATGGATATAACACCACAATAATAGATAAACTATGGCACAATATACAAAAAAACACTAAAATTAACACTACACTTAGAGAAACCAAATACAATACAATACAATTTATTAACATAAAAAAATGGAAATAGTCTCTCCTAAAAGCATTATTATTCCTACACACAATTTATTTTTTTGAGCCTTCAACTAATAAAAACGTCTTGCAATATATATATATATATATATATATATATATATATATATATATATATATATATATATATATACTTGATTTGTGATGAATGGTACAGGGTATCATGTACCATTGATTACAGCCTAATGTACCTTGGATCATTAAAAACTTGTACCTATAAAGTAGATATAATACAAATTAAAAGCAATATTTGTATACAGGAAACGGAATTTTATTACTCCATTATAAAAATAAATGAGAATTTATTTAAACATAACCTATTTTAAACTTGTTTACATTTATACTAACAAGAAGTAAATATATGAAATTCATAACATAATAGTTACTTCATACATTAAGTTTGTAAATTACATTAAAAATAATATATTAGTTAACTAAATCATTTAACGTTAAAATTTGAAAAGTTTACTTGGAAGCACAATTTTCCATCAGTTCTAGCTGAACCATTTAACTCTATTGGTTTTGGGAGTTTAACCACCATATCTTCAACTGCAACATCAAATACTTCTTCGGATTCTTTCAAAAATTGCTGTTATTTCCAATTCGTTTGTAGAATTGAGTATGGTATTCAAAATCATGTTAATCT
Organism: Prosapia bicincta; assembly: GCA_036971475.1. Taxonomy (NCBI): domain Eukaryota; kingdom Metazoa; phylum Arthropoda; class Insecta; order Hemiptera; family Cercopidae; genus Prosapia; species Prosapia bicincta. The sequence goes on from JBAIZL010000001.1 coordinate 166,346,875, forward strand.
TTGGAAATAATTTTACCTACATATTGCACTGGTGGCCCACACTTTTTGCCAAACCCTACCAAAACATATTCTCCTTCTTCAAATGTTGATCTTTAAAAATGAATTTCTTCTTGTTTTTCATCTATTTCTTGGTTCATTAGTTCCATTAAGTCTGTTAAATCTTCTTTATCTTCTGAGACCAAATCCATGTTTTCATTCAGATTCATTATCAAAATCCAACTTTGTAATGAAACGTTGTTTTCTATTCTTATGTTTTTCTTGACATTTAAGGTTTTGGGAACAGATTTTGACTTTTTTTCTCTCCAAATGTATCTTTACTGGGGTATTCGTAGCTATTTTAGAAGACCCAGGCTTTCTGCCTTTTGTAGGCGTGCCTTTTGTCTAGCAGCAACATTAGAGTAAGGCTGTATCTGCTCCGGAGTTATAATGGGAGAAGTAAAAGTAGTTTGGTTAACGTTTCCATTTTTAAAACCTCTCACTGGTACAAGTTTAATGTACCTGTCACCATTGATCAATGGTACAGGACGTTGTTGTGATCCAAGGTACATGACGGAGGGTCTTTCTAATCTTAATCTCCTCAGTGTTCCAGGTTATGTTTAAAATTAAAATATAACGTTATAAATTATTCATCAAAAACTAGTGACTCAGGCAGAATGTGACTTAAAACAAAAAACTCAATAGTAAATTTACCAAAAAATAAACATAAAACCCTATAGTTGTTACTTTTGGCACAGAAAATATCCATTTATATTTTACTATAAAACAAAAGCACATGGGCATCCACTCACCCGCATATTTGCTCTCTAGTGAGAAAACATTTAAGTAGTACAGTTGCTGTTAAATAGATAACAATCCCTGTCAAGAAATTGAAGGTGATCCAAAGTATACTATGATCAAGGTACAACAGTCTCCCCTACCATACATAAACAGAAAATCAAATAAAATAGCCCACAAATTTCAAAAAACGGGATACAAAATAGCATACAAAACTAATAATAATTTACAATACAAAATACAATACGACACCAACAACAAAGATAAACTACAAACACCAGGCGTATACAGATTAAACTGCAACAAGTGCAACAAATTCTACATTGGGCAAACAGGTCGCAGATTCAAATAAAGAGTCGAGGAACAGACACACAGAACACTAACTCAGCGTTTTACAATCACATAGAAGAAACAGGACCCAAATACACAGACATTCACCATAACCTAGAAATCCCACACATCAACAAAAAAGACTACATCACAACAGACTAGAACAATATAAAATGTACAAACACAATGTACAGACATATTAAACGTACAAACTCAATACAAATCCCACATACTCTTTTATACTATCGAAAACCGGCGTTTAAAACCGTCACCGCTTAACCTAACAACTCCAAGCAGAAGACACTGATGAAGATCGCCACATAGCGATCGAAAACGTTCTGTCTCAGTAAGTTTTTACAAACTTACAAAATTAAAGTTTTGATAGTCATAAAGTAATGTTATAGTGATTAATTAAGTTTCACCAAACGTAATGGGCTATAAAATTCAATAATTAAAAATAATTCTATTTACTAGAAAAATTACTTAAATCTTAAACATTGAAGTTAAAATACACCTTGACTAGTTCCGTCCATCATACTAATAAAATTGTTGAAGTTCACGCGCTAAATGTTGGGGGAGGGTTGACGAGAAGGTGAGGCTCCCCTTCCCCACAACTCGCCAGCAGTCAATACACACACAAGTGAACACGACATTCAAAGACTTCAAAGCAAAATGATGAAAGTAGAACTTAATAGATTTTTCAGGGTAGTAAAAGCACTTCTTCTTCTTCTTTTCCGTTCATAGAAGGGGTTGAATATATTTATTACCATACAACATTCCAAAAAGTATATCTTTTACTTTAAATAGGTTGTTCTCAACATTTGTTGATATTTTAAATAAAGTAATCTGACAAAGTTCATAAATATCCAGTTTAGTTGCATATTTAATTGCTTGTAATTAAAGCATTGATAACCCAAGGGACATAACTGACATTCTTACTATTTTAAGAAAATGAAGAATAAAGGTTAAAGCTTGTGATAAATCACAGGTTAATTGTAAATATTACTGCTAAATCTTGACACCAATTGAAGATTCCGTTACTTCCTCTTGGTATAACATTCTCCTATAGTTTAACTGTCTGAAACTGCATTAAACTCCAAGAGTGCAACAAAGTCTCTTATAGTCATTCGTTTTTTTTCCTCTCAATTGCTCCTCCACCTCTGGAAATCATGACGGATATCTGCGGTTACAAACATACCTAACTTAACTTCTCATAATTTTTATTGTTTAATGGAATAAAAAAGTACCAAAGGAAATGTTTGTTTCAAACCCTAAAACTTTTAAACAATTAGAGAAATAATATCAGTCCTAATTTAATGTTGCATTTTATTAGGCTAAATAAACGCTATTATGTTCCTGAATTTATAATTATTAAAATATTTATAACTGTAGAAACACTAAATTTTGATTTAGTGCGACCGTCAATTACGCTATATTTGTTTTAATTCAACTTTAAGATCTATATTGTGTTTGATTTGTATTTTATCACAGTCACGTAATTCCACGCCTAAACTACAATTAAATAAACCTACCCACTACACTATAAACAAAACCTTATTCAACCGTAAGTACCAGTATAACTCTATAATGTATTCTTGAATTCTGTAGTCCATTACGTACGGTGAATCTTAATTAATCATTTTAACAATAGTTTATGATTATCCGAACCTTGGACTTTGTAAATTTGTGAAAACCTACTGAGACAGAACGTTTTCGATCGATATGTGGCGATCTTATTTAGTGTCCTCTGCTTGGAGATGTCGAGTCAAGCGGTGACGGTTTTAAAGGCAGGTTTTCGATAGTATCAGAGTATGTGAGAAACGAACAAACACAATACAAATCACACATACTCTTTGATACTATCGAAAACCTACCTTTAAAACCGTCACCGCTTGACCCAACATCTCCAAGCAGAAGACACTAATGAAATTCGCCCCATAGCGATCGAAAACTTTCTGTCTCTGTAAGTTTTAACAAATTTACAAAATCTAAAGTTCGGATAGTCATAAACTGTTGTTAAAGGGATTAATTCTATAATATCAGGTCAACGACAACCAAGCTACCTTGTTCTGATTCGCTCCCATTCTTATAGGAAGATGTAATGAGAGATATCTTCCTCAATTCCATCCCTAATTCCCCTATTCTTCTTTTCCCCTTTTCCTGCATAGGGTGTAACATTCAATATATATACCTCCCATTTAAAGTATGTAGATTTATCACATTTTAGAAGTAGATATTTCTAGATTGAGACCTGCATATATACATTGTTCTGCTACACCTCCCAAAGGCTCGAATACACGAAAGATGCGTAGGCCTACAACGACATATGTGTACACCAGGAATCTTGGGAAAGATTCGTACGAGATCATGTTTTAACAGATTATGAGGGTGAGCTATGACGTCAGAATAATGTGACAGGCGAACATTTCGTATAACTTTTAGGCGGACACGGATCTTTTAAAATCATTGAGCTACATAAATGAGTTTACCTCTGTGCTAACATAGATGTGGCTTATTTTTCGGGGCTGGAGATCATTTAAAACTTTATCTATTAAACCTGATTTCCACCACACGTTTTCCAGTCTTTGGACTATCTAAATGAAAGATATATGTTGCGCTATCATTTTGGCGTGTTTAAAATCAGCTTGTAGTCTCATCATTATTTTGGTTTTTATATTTTTAAAGTTTTGGTTTTACAGAAATATTTTATCTTAAATATATTAATATTTGACCTTATCAATACAACAGTTAAATGCAAATTGACGACTGCAAGCTGGAAAACCATTTTATGACCTATTTTGACAGGGAAAAATTAAAACCTTGAAAGTTATTAGCAAATAGTTTAGGGGTAGATGACCTGGGGTGACAACTGGAATCTGGTTTGTACGCTTTTTTCGCTATTACATTTACCACTTACCCTCGTCAATTGCTATTGTTTCCTACTGTACGCATATTTCGCTGTACGCATATATCTTTGTACGCATTTTTCGTGCCACCATGAGGATACCTCAACACTTAACGCTCTATATTGAATGAAGAATGTCTTGAAATAAAGGAATTTCATACACAACATTGCCCTAAAGAGAAACTATTATATTTAGGGCTATGAAGAAAACAAATAGTGTTTTATTGCAAAAATAAATTATTAATCGATTTATTTTACCAACAATAATTTACGAGTTTACATTAAATATCCAAACTATACAAAATGTAAAAAAATACCTGTTCGACAATGTTCTCAGTCCTGGCCTCCGATAAAATACTAGGAGCACCAATGAGTTTGATGCTGAGGCTACAATGAATATAAAAATAAGGATAATGTTGATCAAAATCTCATCTTCGCCAGGCGCCATCCGCAGTATTGCCTGAAACAAAAGTCATTTTCAAGTTTTACAAATTTCTGGAAGTGTTAAAATAGCTTGAAGCAAGTTACATTTATCAACTGAGGAAAATATAATTAGAAGTCACGTTTAGATACGTGTTTCAAGAAATGTCTCGTTTTTATTTCAAAATGTTGAATGTAAATTGAGTTCACGCTCAACTGGCGCGAAAAGCGTGAGGAATAATTTCGTCAAGTTAATGTTAACTCAACTAAAAACAATTTCAGTACCTTAGTGTTTCATATCAAGTTTTTGTTACAAAACGTAGTAAATTGTAAAGTTGTAAAACATTGTTATTAATATATTTAGAAAAATATACTCACACATAAAAATGTACTGGTTGCTGTTGAATATTACAATAATTACAATATTATTTAAAACGAACGCCAACAAACAATCAATAATATATTTTTCGAGCGAGTTCAATGGCAAAGACACCATTATCAGTGTTTTACTTTAAAGAGAAAAGTATCAAGTTCATACATGGTACCGTGTGAACGAATGGGGAGCTTAAAGTGATTTAAGGAACTATACTTTGGTATAAAGTAGAATAGGAATGGGTCTGTGACAGGGTAGGGATGCGATGTTGTCAGTTCGAACGCATTGGCAGTCAACCCGCCACTGCCAGCGACTTAAATTGCAGAACGAAGCAAGCTACACCACTAGTAAATCTTTCCACCACAGTTACGATGTTACTGATCGACGAACGGAAGTATAACGTCGATTTGGCAACAAGGTTCACCCACGCGGCAAGATGTGAATTTCCTATTAGCTCAAACAGCTGTAATCCCCATTCCCTCTGGTCGATTTCACCTACACAGAATCCTATTCTGTTTTAAATCAAACTATAATATTATTTGATTCCATCATCACTTGAGCTACTAGTTTCCATTAACAACACTTACATTAATTAGTACACTAATATATAAATAATTAACACACTAACATTAATTAGTATGTTACACTTGTCTATAGTAGTACTTACGTTTCTGATTATTGAATGAGTGCTCAAATCAAATTATTAAACTCAATAATCAAAAAGTAAGTTTTACTATAAGCAAATGTAACATACTAACAATTGTTCAAGTGTCTCAGTGCACTAATATTATTATTAATTTCAAAAGTAAATTGATCGATTAGCTATTCATTTTATCAAAGTGAATTTTATCAAATTGAATATAAAAATTATTCTGTTAGTGACACGTTTTTTATTGAACGTTATTCTGTTTTATTGAAACGTTGTTCAAGAATTCCTCCTACTAAATGCAACATACATTTAGTAGGAAGCAACTACTAAAGATATTGAACAGCAAGTATAAAAACCGTTTCCTTGCTTTTACCATCAATCCTGCTTCATTTCCCTCGTATTCTTGATGCTGTTGTATTAAATTATAAAATATTAGTTTTTCATCAACATCCTTTTGCTTTAATGTGTTTATTATTCCGTTAGGGTGATTTGCAAAAGACGCAACGTTAGATAATTCGCGTGTATAACAAGGTATTTACGCATCGACAACTTTTCAGTTTAATCGTTTATTCTATAACTTGTATACCAATTATAAACCTAGTAGGTTATTAATTTCAAATTAGTTTTCTTCCGTTGCATGAAAACTGTGTTATTTTGGGGGGTAGGGAAATCCCCGCATTGGGTCATTGGCAGGCTGTTGCAGGTCCTGTGACGGATAATCTGTGTTAAATAGCAAAAATTTTCGGAGTAAATTGCGGTGTACAACTGCTGCAGAATTACGTCTACGGGTGGTACTCAGTAATAGATTCAGTGGCGTAATACAATGGCTACTGGGATGCTCTTTGTTGTTTTTATAGATTAGAGGGAAACGATCACTCCTTTTACTGGATCACGTGATCTCAAGGATTAACGAGATGAGTTCATGCGTATCTCAGATCAAGTCCCGAGTCTGAGGGCCCAGGCCTTAGATAAGGCCAACCTAGAGTGGATAAAGGACCAATTGCACTACCTGGACCGAACTAACCAGACGGGATACTAAAGGTACGGTAACCTGACAGTTCAGAAGGTTATATTGATCCCGAGAAGTTCTGGAAAGCCGTCGAAATCGTAACGTCTGTTTAGAGCTCGTCTCGTCCCAAGGAGGGATGGTCACCAGGCCAGGTCTTATAGTAAGGTCGTCAGACGTTTGCATACTGGTACCCTCCCTTGAGACCAGTATGAGTGAAAAATTGAGTGAAAAAGAATTTAATACAGTCTTAACACTAACAGAGCATTCTACTGAGTTGACTTAAGTTGAAACTAGTATCAGTCATCCTATAGCTAGTGGTCACTTACAACAAACTTAGTAACAAGGAGAACTTAGGTCTAGACTTAACTGCAAGTTAAGTCATCTGTAGTATTACAGATAGAAAATTGTATACACAACCTTAATAAACTATGTGAGTGCAATAAAAACTAGTGTGATGTTCTTTAAAACTATTTACAGAAGAGATTTAATCAAAACCCTACCTTAAACAGGAGGGTAATGGTGTCGGAGAAAAAAACGATTACTAGTAAGGTGGCATTATGATGGACTGACGCACCTTCGGCCAGGGTTGGAATATGAGCGAAAGTCCGGTAGAGTCACTGATACTTTTAAGGCTGAGGTTTTGGCTCTGCCGAACAATTTTGCGAAAAGGGGTAGATAAAGTCCACGAGAATGGTAAAACTGAAAGAATGGCGGATGGTGACATTGGACAGGAAACAAGGGCAGTTGGAGATAGATCTCAGTGACGAAGAGTGGAAAGATTCGAAGCTTTTACTAGACGTGTTAGAACAAACTAGTCACCAGACAGGAGGTACATAAGTGAGGCGGGACGAAGGAGGGGCGGAATAGGAGGGGTTAGAGAGAAGGTGATGTAAATCGTTTACACTTCTTTGTGGCCAAGGTAGAGCATAGTTCTACATTAGGTGTTCGACCATGCACAAGTGATTCTCTATATCTACCAGGAATTCTAATGTCACTACCTTAATTCTACCTATATTCGTGATAGCTTGCCATCTTTCGTCATACTAGCATATCGCAGTGAAAACACAATAAAAGTTAAAATAATTTCGACAGAGATGTATAGCATCAATGTTGTTAATAGTCTGTGCCTAGTTGCATGGACAAATGTCAACCTCATTTGCTCTACAAAAGGTGTAACCTGTGACAAGATGGATTTATGAAATAAGAATTAATTAAAATGTTTTAAATAATTCTAATTGATTGAAAATCAAACGATAATTTATAAGAAATTATTTTAGTTATATGTTTGTGATGAAATCCCTAACGTACTTCTTAGAAGGGAATATAAATGTTCAGCGACTCTCTATGGACAAGGTAAAGAGTAGGTCTATTTGGGGTACTTGACCTTGAACATGTGATGGCATAATCCTCCACCTGGGGATGTTAGTGAGACTGCCTGATCAAAAAGTAAGTAAATTTAAAAATAATAATAATTTAATTTGTAAATACAGTAATAGCAAAATATGTATAAATTCAGCACAAAGGGAAATAATATGACTAAAGAGTTGCTCTGGGATTGTAAATAAGAAAACCTATAAAAATAAAATTAAGTAAAACTTAATACTCGTATTTAAAGTAATAACTTGAAATAAATTTAAAATCAAAAGTTTTAAAATTCTTTATATTATTAATGATTAATTTTGGATAATTTGAAATATGTTTTATCTTAAAACTAAAGAAAAGAAGATGTATGACAAAATGTGCAGAATAGAACTAGTACGACACAATGGCATTTCCAAGTAACGCAGCCTGTGGTGAAAGATCTGGCAACAATCATATTTGTTTCGACAGTGATGTAAAAATAAACTTAACTCTTGTACAATTTATTACATGGCTTACATGGGGTTTTCGTATTTCGTTCTCGTATATTCTAGAAAAATATAACAGGTAACCCGGTTGATGATTGTTTATCTCCCTGATATGATTTCTGAAAGAAACCGTTTCTTGATATTTTTATTTAAATAATGATTTTAATCGGTTTTTGCAGTTGCTCATTCTTGGGAATAAAATCACTGATAAACATTAGGGTTAAATAAATATGATGGGTCACCGAAACATCAATGAAGGTGTTTGATGAGATTAAACATTTTTCTTGTTATAATTGAGTACTGGTGCTTTTATGTGTACTTATACTAAAAGGATTATTATATTTATTCAATCAGCTGTTGTATTTCCTAAAGGACGTTGAGCCTTAAACTACATGAATTAATTTAACACTATTGAAGTTTAAACATAATATACATTTGAGTGAATTTTTCTGCCTTTCTTAACAATGAAATATTTTTTTTAGGAGTAGGCCTACTACTAAAGTATTGAGAATGGAGTTATTCCGAAACGCGTCAAAAAAAAAATTTTTTAATGTTAGAAAAGGCAGAAAAATGTACTTCAATGTATACATTTTAAATATTCCTAACAGAAGTTAAGTGAGCATATTAAAATTAAAACATAATATTTGGATTTACTTACATCTGCATTTACAATTATTGGTATATTTTCGAAACTTGTACGGCCTTCATCTTGATTTATAATACTGGCTATTTTTATTTTCCAGAATTAATTATCCACCCCATTTTTTATAGGGATAAAGAGCAAATATCCCGTATGGAGTAGGTACACTTCAAGAAATATCCCATGTTTACATGATCCATGATGTCCCTTTTCATCAAGGACGTAGCTACAGTCTCTAATCTCTTTTACTATTTTATAATTATTGGTATATTTTCGAGACCTATACGGCCTTCATCTCGATTTATAACACTGGCTTTTTTTATTTTCCAGAATTAATTATCCACCTTATTTTTTATAGGGATAAAGAGCAAATATCCTGTTTGGAGTATGTACACTTCAAGAAAGTCCCCATGTTCACATAATCCACGATGTCCCCTCTCATCAGGGACGTAGCCACGGTCGTAACCTGTCGTTAGGGAAGGTGACGTATTAAAAATGCAAGATAAAACATACTAAACATGTTTCAAGACAAAAACAGAATTGAGAATGATACCCACATGACCACCCATACAGATAGTTGCTACATAATTTCATATTTGTACATAAAAGTCATTTAAATTTTCAGTTTTAAAATTTCGAACTTCAAAACTCCTGAAAATCCCCCACTGTGTAATAACCTGTTTCCCAAAATTTAATATCTAAGCTTTTACCCTACTTTATATATCTTTACCTATATACTGTCTAAATTTACCATGAAAGGAGTGTATCCAATAAGAAGGGACTCTATAGGGTCATTATCGAGAAAAGGTCTAACGATTGTCACAAATACCCCCCCCCCCACCAGCGAAGATTACCAACCCGCATCACTGTCAGGCGTAATAGACATTTGTTCTTGAATGATTTATTGCAATTTGATGACATAAATTCCCGAAGTATATCAGATTTAAGAGCTTTTTGTAAGTGTTAAGTATTACCTATTCTAAGGCTTAGAGATTGCCACGAGTTTTTCGACAATCTACCAAAAGCTAATTTCAGTTTGCAGAACCACAGTCAGCCGAAAGAGTAACTACGATGGAGAAATAGCAGCAGTACAAGCAGCAGCTGCTGAACTAAACAAAATAGCCCCTATACAGGCAGTTTTCTTCGTCGATTGACAAGCGGCTATCCGAAACCTATCGCGCAATACGGATACAGACTGCAAAGTAACAATAGAAACAAGAAAATCCCTCGAACACCTGGCAAATAAAGGTTGCCATATAACTTTACAATGGATCCCAAGCCATGTTAGCGTCTATGGAAATCAGAGGGCAGACTTTTTGGCCAAAAAAGGCACATCCATGGCACAACCTATTTGTATGCCCTCGTTCCAAAGCACGAAAGCCCTCATCAATACAACTATCAACCGGGTCAGCAAACTGTATCTCACACAGCAATCAGCAGGACGAAAACGGGAAAACCTTGTCACCATAGGACCCATTGACCACAGACTTTCACGAGCTGTAGGCGTTGCCAAGTTCAGAATCGATTTGCCAAAATGCAATGCACTTGACCAATCCGGAGATGATGATGACCCACTTGTTCGTCTATACTGGTCAGCGCGTTATGAAATGGCTCAACAGCCAAGGGTGGGCGTTGGATAGTAAGTAAGTATAATAAGAATACTTTAAAATTTCCATCTCCTGACTGGAAAAACCTCACATTGCACAATCGAAGATGTTTTGGCTGAACGGTTTTTTGTCTCCTCACTTGTTGACATCCCAAGTTGTTTTTGTAAATTATTTCTGTTTAGTCGTTTAAAGGTAGGGTTTTCCTAAGGATACAGATTGTTCATATAATGTTTCTTGATTGGCGTCAGAGTACCCTTTCTATATCGATCCGCCATCATCAAGTCTTCTTGTTCCCCACATGGTTCAAATGTCTCCTTTCTCTTCATATTAGGAGCAGGATTAATTCTCTTTATTCTTAAGGAAATAACACAAGAGCATCAAATAAACCTTTTATGATCATTGTATATTCCGATTTGGAGAGTTTAAGTATTTTGAATAACTATTTAAATCACAACTGGGTGACACGCTTTTCTTAGAGCAAGAGTGACTTTGTTTCATGCTAACGCTCAGACAATACACGAACATTTTTTTTCACGTGACGGACGATCCTCATTCATTGATATAATCTTGTTTTGGTTTGAGGATTGATACGTATGTGTAAATTAGTTGGACCATATCAATCCAGAATTGTTTATGGGAATTTTATGAATATGACTGATTCAGTTAGAGAACGATGTGAGCTTGAGTATGGTCTACTCAAATCAGCACTACTGTAAGGAGTATATTATTGGCCTACCTTGCGTTTATTTTGCTGACTTACGCGAATAACCCGAAAATATACGAATTATTTCGGATTTCCCACTGTATTCACATTTAAAAGTAAATAATTTACTTTTAGAAGGAAAGTTAGTTTCATTAACATCCAATAATTATTTGTTAAGTTGTTGTGGGCAGACTTTATTGAATTCAATTAGATTTTCTATTTATCAGTCAACTCTAAGGGTTTGTTCGATGAATTCTAGTCTTTGTCAGTATTTCTTTGTAGATTGGTAATAATGCAGTGTCATCTGTAAAACGGCAATGATCACCACTTTAGTGATTGCAATCTCGCAGGTGTAGATTAGATAGAGTACTTGACCTAGTACCCTGGGACTCTCCTTGGGTTCTCCTGCATTAATTTACTTGATGTGGGGAATATTCCTCTTCCTGTTTCATCCTATAGTACATGGACTTTTTGGTACCACGCCCCCTCTTCTTGAAATGAAACCCTTCCACGCTCCCTCTACTTTACACTATAAATAAGGTATGGCCATATTAAAAAGAAACAAATAGTGTATATATATATATATATATATATATATATATATATATATATATATATACATATATATATATATATATATATATATATATATATATATATATACATTATTTATTTATTTATACATACTTTCACAAGAAACATAATATAACATTTCAAGTTTTAATTAGAAAGGTAAATTTCAACTGATAAAAGGGAAATCTCTTACTAAGATGGATGAGCTTGATTCTTTTCACTAGCATACCTATTTGAGGCTGTATTTTAGTAAAGGCAAAGCGCAAGTCATTAGCAACATCAAGTTTGTTCCTTTATTTCGTTTTTATTACAAGTGCTGAAAATTTTTTTCGCGCAAGTATATAATCGTACAAGTACAATTTTTCGCTCACGTTTTTATTGTAAAACACAAGTATAATTGAAGCTCCGCCTATGATATATTTCTCAGTGTTTCATCTAAAATGAAGATTTGACCATTGTGGCGCTGTTGCCACATTGAACGGCAAACATTCGTTTCGCGACATTTTTGTACTATTATTCTTTTCAAGCTGTCATGTCGATTTAATTTCAAGTTTACAAAATTTGCACAACCTTTACCTATATTTCTTTTATAATGCATAAATTTCATTAAAATTTTCTGAAGAAAATTTTCATGTTTAACAAAATTACCTATATAAAAAAATCTGCGGTATAAATTTAGTTTTAAATTTTGATGACTTGTGTACTTAAATTTTAACTAAATGAGAATTTATCTTACTATTTACCAATTTGTCTCACGCCCCCCCCAGTTTGTGAACCTATTTCCTAAATGTTCTCTCTGCTTACGTTAACAAAGTAACACATTCTTCGGGAAGCATTGTATTTAATTTTGTGCACTCTCTTCATGCTACACCTTATCGAAGACATGGGCCACGCCTAGAGCTAGTGCAGTGCGAATCTGTATTTACTTCTCTAACGCTCGTACGGTTATATCTGTTATTCTATGAACTTGGTGAATCGTATGTGCTTTCTTCTGAATCCATACTTGTATTCTACTGGGTTACAAATATCTGGCACATATAGCCTAACTTTAAAGATAAATAAAATGTTTATGATTTAAACAGTTGAAATTAATTCTTTTAAAAGCAAAACATAATTTTCTTTGAACATAAATTTCATACTTTTTCATAATTCCAAACAGTATAAGATGTAACATAACCTTACTAGGACCAAAAAATCATTATCAAATAATATCAGCTTGGGTTTGCGCGCGCAACATCCTCTCCTCTCGCTCGAACCTGTTACCTCTCGCTTCTCTCAGAAAATTATATTACCCCTCGAGGAGTAATAAGTTTCACTTGAAAAATAAAATAGGTGTGGTAGGAATACTTTCAATGTGTAGGGGAGGTAAAGCACAAATTTTCTGGTAATTGAAGATATCTTTTTCATCGATATTTAACTATTTTTTTATTTTCAAGGTTTAAAAGAAATCTGCAACGAATTTACTAAGGAACGGATTTTATATACAAAAGAATAATATCCAGATCATATATTTTTACCGTCAACTGACACATTCTTCTTCGAGTTTGCAAAACATCTGAATGTAAAGTTTTTATATCGAAATATTGATGCTGTTCATGACGAGCTGGTTGTTAATTACTTATTACACTTTTGTTATTACTTGCGACCAGACTTTTTGTTAACTAAAAGTTGTAGGAGGCGAAGAAGTCGTAAGACGAAAATGCTTCCTCCAAGTGTAATTTAACAATTTAACAACTTTAGTTAACAAAAATTCTGGTCGCAAGTAATAACAAAAGCGTAATAAGTAAAGTTTTTCTTACATTTTGTTTTATTTACTGAGTTTAGAAACAATATTAGTAGCATGAAGCTCAAGAGGTAGGCCTGATTTTAGTTGTGTTAATATAAACAAAGTGATTTTATGTAATGACTATTGAAAAAAAAATTTCACGACTATATATCCGAGTTTGATAGTATAAAAGATATGTTTACTTGTATCGTTAAAAAAGTGAGAGAAACAGTTAAAGATTTGGATCTGAATATTTTTGTTGTGAATACGCGTTGTGTTGTTCGATTTTGACATCAAAAACCCTTCTCTGTATATCTGTGCTCTATAATTATTATTGCAACGTATGTTCTTTTGGTTAAAAAAAAAATTAATAGTATCGGAATGAATCGACTGGTATTTTGCATATTTGAACACAATTATAGAAACTTTTGTTATTATTAAAACCAAATTTTTTACTTCCGTGATGGATTGTATTAAAAAAGATTCAAAATGGAAATACGGTGCCTTTTAATTTAGCGATTAAATGTCATGCCAAAGGAATAAAACAAGAATAAAACCTTATAAACAGAACGATTTTTAAAATATTCATTTAATACCATATCACCTTATGCTAGTTCAACGTTATGTATTAGCAATGTTAACGAAACGTACTATAACATAACACTGGTAGCCATCCTTCCACACTCAACTATATCATGGTACTGCTTTTGTTATGTAATGATACGAAATAATTATTTTTAAAATATTAAGTTGAATTATTATCAAATATTCCTATTTTATAAACCATTACCTAGTCCATTAATAATTAAAAATAGGTTCATTTGTTGGGCGCAAAATCTGTATTTTGAATAGATTAGATTTACTGAAGGATTTTAGAATTTCTGGTCTTAAACAAAAAACCCCTGCTTACTTATTAAATTGAAATTTATTGATATAAAAAAATTACTAATAATTTACATGTTCTATAACAGAATCTGAGGCCTTGCAAGCTACATAATTTCAGCGGTAAAGCAACAGGAACGATACTTCTTACAAATAGCAATTGTTTAGAAATAAATCTAATAATATCTTGACCAACAACATATATTATTTGAATTTATCTCTAGGAGACTACTGTACAATGCCTTATATTTTATAAATTTTGTTACTCTATGCCAGTTTTCTAAATCTACTGTGTTGGCTTTTTTAATTTATTTACAAAATTTATAATTTTAATAATTAGTTAATTTATACTTAAGTAGAATTTGAAATAAGTTGGTTGATCATCAGCGTTATCGTGCACTGGGTCGGGTCCGGCGTGGTCCACTTGGTTTCCAAGATGACGGAGGAACGTCTTCATCATCCCTTTAGCTCCTTCATCTTCGGCTCCCAGGCTTGTACCTCCGACTTCCCGGGTTAGACTCCCTCGAACTTAATTCCTCTCTCTCTCTCTTTCTCCGATGCTCCAAACATGACTGCCTTCCCTCATCGACTCCTCCATGCTCTTCCCTTTCACCGCTTTCCATTCTCCCTATTTTGTCCTCTAATGATCTTACTTTTCTTATATCAGCCAATCCTGGCCTACCTTCCATCTGTTGTCTTGGTCAAACAAAAAGTCTTATTAAATAAGCTAATTATTATAAATGTCTTTGTTGTTTACTGGGTTTTACTAATACATTTCCCCACTGCTCTGTATGTATTGATTTATTAACCTCTGAAGTATGTAAGAAATGCATTAGGAATTATTTAGACTAGGCAAAGTTATTTCTAACAAGACATTTTTAAAACATCGACAATATTTATAACAATATGTATTGTGCGCTGTAGTATTAATACTGTGATTTGGTTGTGTTTGCAAACGAATGCATGCAAGTAATTTGAATAGTAAACACGCTATACAGTGAGATTATTAGATTGTAACATTATTTAATTAACGTTGATTAGCGATTTTGAAAATTGCTCGTTGTTATTTCTTAAAAAATTTTATTCGATTTATGTATATTGTAGCTCTGTAAGTAGTTAATAATTTTAAAAAATATTAGCGCGTTATAAATTTTAAAATATTTTCTTTATATGTCAGGAAAAATAAAGAAAATTTCTGACAGGAATGATTTTCCAATATGTTTGAATGTTTGCCTTGATTACTATTCAACAGACTATTCTAACACAGTGGTTCCCAACAAGTGGTCCTCAGGCAATGTCTTAGGGGCAAGGGAGATGTTACTGAAATCAAAATATTTTTGTTTAACACGTTCGCTGCGGCCGTATCCGTAGCTACATGCCTCATGAAAAATAAAAATAGGAATCGGCTTCATATGCAGTATGATTTCAGAGTAAAAGTGTCAAGTATGGAACCTAACATTTCTGAAGTCCATGAACTCAAAGGATAGATTCAACTCATCTTACTGAAATTATTGTTAAGTTGTGAGTTATTGTAATTGCATTGTGTAATAATTTTTATTTATTATTATAATTATTAATATTCTTTTCAAATTTTTTTTCAATAGTTTTTCTCTGTTTATCTCAATTAAAAAAGACTTGTGATACTAATTTTTATTTCATTAACTCTTTGTTCCAAACAAATATTAATATAAATAAGTTTAATGAATTTCTCCTGAACCTACAAACTCTAACATTTTTATAGTCTCACATTTTGTATCTCTTCTTGAATATACTTGTAATCAACTTGTGTTAGCATCAAATTTAATTTTCATTGGTAAGAACAGTTTCCACCTTAAAGTGTCATGCCCTTATGGGCAGGAAAACCATAAATTACTTACTAATAATTAATATAACATATTGTTTTGCGTGTAATATACAATTTAAATTTAAGAATTTGAGGTGTCCTTGTTTGTATAGTGAACGGTGGGGGAGGGTTCCTTGAAACTTTTGTTGGGAACCACTGTTCTATATGATTATGAGTTGACGTATTGAACCATCTCGTCGGTAAAAATCTTACGACTTTTTTTCGATTTGGCATTATAAATGAAAAACGTTTATATTGTTCCTCAAAAGCAATGTATTAGTAATGTAAATTTCTCATCCACTTAAGTAGAAAAAGGTATTGAGTACATTTTTTTTGCCTTTCCTAATATTATAACATTTGTCATTGTTGACACATTTAGGAATAATTCTGAATTGGAATTTGAGAATGTGATTAATCCGAAACGAGTCAAAAAAGAAAAATATTTTAATGTTGGGAGAGGCAGAAAACTGTACTCAAATGTATACAAATATTCCTAACTGAAGTGAAAAAGAATATATATGTAGTACTCAACTTGTACTTATAATGCAACTGATTTATTTTACAAAAATCTCTTAGTAAAGTAGTGATTTTATCATGATTCAACGAAAGAAGTACTTTATGATGGCCGTGGTTAGTTCTCTAGTCAAAGTAAAATACAAGGGTAAATTAATGTTTTTCGTAAACTATTAATTCCAGATTTTTTTCAAGAAGATCGGAACATTTTTTCAAAACATAAGGGACTCCCTCTCCCTTATTAGTAAGTCTGTTGACACCCAAAATGAGGACTTTATAAAGTAATTAGTATGAAACTGGATAATTGTTTAGAAGCTAACTAAAACTAATACGGTGCTGCAAGATAGGCAAGGATGTCAGCGTTATATGTATTGATCGCGGTGTTTGGGGTAATTGGATCTTGCTAAGCAATGATAAACCAAGCGACAGCTTTGCCAAATTAGAGATATTGCTGCCAACTTGTGAGGAAATTGTCAAGTTCCCCCTACTCTAATCCTTTTCCCATATCTACCATGTTATATCTATTGAAGACAAGAATAGCCCCTAATATTTGCTGAAGAATTTGTTGTTATGCAAAGCAAAACTAATAAGAATTCCTTTTGTCTATACGCTTTGGCGTGGATGGGCTTAAAATAACCTTTAAAGAGTCAAAAACATTTTAACAAAAACAAACTAACAAAAATAGGGACTAGACAAAATAAGCAACTGTTTATCTATTTCCTGATGCAGACTTGAATTTTAATGTTGAAGCAATGAAACTGCTAAAACTACATCAACACTCTAAAATATAGGCTACAATAAAATATTACTAATGTAAAACCCAGGTTGCATTAGTTTTTTGAACTCTTATATCCTGAAACGTTTAAGAATACTTCTGAAGTTAGGTTTTTGTCTGAGACATTATGGCCTTAAGGTCAGAAAATTTATCCCAACATTGTTGATCATAAAGAACTTTAAAATGAACTGTAAGTGAACTGCTACTATCAAATACAAAAACCCTTGGAAATTAACAGAGTTTTTAAAAATGGGCATTTAGAAAATGCTTTTAACGAAATATACAGTTTAGCTAAGCTTATCTGCACGATACCGGCAACTGTGGTGGAGAGAGGGTTTTCGGCTCTTGGAAGAATTTACACGTACAAGATATCCACAGTAGGAGAAAAACGGATGAGTAATCTGTCGTTACAATCGCAAAGGAGTTTTTGGAAAATATCAGAGCTGGAGAAAATGTTGTAATACTGTGGTCCAGAAGATCGTTTTGAAAAGTCCAAGGATCGAGTATAGACTATAATAAGGTGTATAAGTTATGTTAATTTCGTTCAGTAATTTATTTGTTAAATCTAATTTAAAAAATAAAAAGTCTACTATAATTAGGATATATACTATTTAAAATGTATTTTTAATCAGTTAAACATTCATAGTACCGTACAGCAGAATAACCACTACATTTTCTGAGGCTCGCCTTCTACGTCATAGATGATTAGGCGAATTTATTATGCTTTGCCAATGTCCAGATGTGCGATCAATTTTCAAAATTCCTCTCAAAACCTACGCAGTATTAAAATTTTACACCTAAAAATATTTTATGGAAAGTTTCAGACTTTAAGTATAAAATATTTTACAAATCTTAATTTTCTCTCCGCGAAACAATTCTGAAAGACAACGCCTGAATTGAGTAACGATTTACATTATGATCCAAATTTGAATTAGGTTTTTTCTAATTCACCATAAAATGAATCTAATATAATCTGAGTAACTGAATGATTTTTTCCAAATTGACAGAATACTAAAAATAAAAAACAGACAAAATAAATATAAAAAGAGTATGACACTATTAATATAAAATTCGGTATTTACTCAAAATTGTCTTTTATTTTTTCATTATTTTATATTTACAAATTACATGTCACTTAATTTCACAATAGTTAAAATTATTTTTTATACCCATTTCAACTACAGTATATTCTTAGGAAAAGATGGACAAACCTCAGGTAAAAGAATAACGTCACTGGTCTTTAATTTTTCTTAGTAACGTAGTATAATATCTGTTACGATAATTGTATGTATATCAAATTTATCTTCCTTGTATAAAAATATAGTTTATAGTTGAATAATATATTTATGTTTTTGGTAACAAATACTATAATATCTTACTTTAATCACATAAATCAGTTGTACGAATATACATTTTTTTAATACTGTCATTCGAAATCCAACAGATGTCAACATAATTTTTTTAGATTTTCCTTTTCTCTTTCGATACAATCGAATGTTTGGCGTTTTCAACCTTACAACTTTACCACATAGAAAACGTAAAATTTATCAGTAGAATTTTAATGATTGCAAAGTACATAAATGTTTATTTTACTAAAATATTTCAGGTAAAGTACTTCATCTTTTAAAAATAATTACTTTATATCACCTTAAATATCAATTCAATAAAAAAAATTACTTATATACATACTAGGCCTACATCAGGTAGAAAATATTGGTACAAGAGACACAACGTTACGAAAATATACTGAAAGCAATTAATTACAGCAGGAGATCTCAATCGTTTTCAAAAACTGTACCCCTTAGTGAAAAATTATAATTTTGCGTACCTCCTTGTTGTAGGGTGAGGTGAAATTAAAAACACTTTTTTTTATCAAAAACACAATATATTTGAAATGCATTACAAGAAATTAATGAGAAGGATGAGCTTGCTTCTTTTTACACAGTTCCTCAATGTTCGGATCAAGTTTTGTTAAGTACAACCTTAAATTGTCCTCAACATTAAGCTTGTTTCTATACTTACCTTTTAGATAAATTAAGCCCGAAAACCCTGTTTCACATAAATACTATACGTAGTTGAAAACCCAATAAGAAGACAACTCAAAATTCATTAACCTGCCCCGCGTACCCCCCGAAAATGTTTGCGTATCCTAAGGGGTACTGAAACGGTCTGAATCACCATTCAAATTGAGAAATTAATAATTTCAAAAATTTGAATAACAAATTTAATAATTAAATAATAAGGTTTTAATTTATAGTAAAATGAAAGGTTGTAAAGAGTGAAGAAGTCAGTAAAATTTTGAATAAGTATTATTAAGACAAATTAAAAATTAAAATAAAATAAAACTGTAATAACTAACTAAATTTGACAAACGGGAGTGCAGTGAAAATTTTCTAAGTACCGAAAAATGCTAACTTGAGAACTAGGCCACGTAGAACTATCACTGACATTTTGAAATTACCAGCAAAATCCAAAATGAACAATAGTGAAAACTAAAGTAAAAAAACTGGAATAACTTACAGCCACTTTAAAATAATAGACATTTTTCAGTGTTCTAAAACAGATAACAAAACTATGCAGGTTGAATCGAATACGTTGTCCAACCCGCCGGACGAGAAAAAGCACGGAGATAGCGACGAGCTTAGAGCGGGCGGGGAAGGGTTATATAGCCGCAATAAGTACAGAAACTTAGGGACCTGTAGGGCAGTCCGAAACAATTTTAATACGAGGTGCTAGCGGTCGTAATGTCGTTCAGCCCCTAGGACAACCACCATAGGCCAGATGGAACCAAACCATCACGCTTCCGCAGAATAAGACCATCCATGGACAAGGGCTCCAGACTCAGCGTCCAGGACGCGGAAATGGAGAAAAACTTCCATCGACTGACCAGGGATGGCAACTTCCGATGTCCAGGGAGAGATGTCCTGCAATCCAGACGAGAGGACTCTAGGACCGGCAGTGAAATCCTTGGCAAGTCATTTTCTCTATTTTATTAAATAACGTCAAATTTAGTAAGTTAAAAATATTAAATTCAAAATCAATAAAAATTAAACAATGACTTCATTCTATGTTGAATTTTAAATAAATGTTAAGTTCAGTAAAATTAATTTGTATAATAAAAATGCTTAAATAATGAGTAATAAATCTTAAATTCACGAAGTGGTTTTGGCCATAACCCAATCATTTTCAGGAAGACCAGAATTATAGAATTATACCAATTTTAAAATTATTTGTTGTAAAATGTAAAATTTACCAATTCAATCTTGAAATCTGAGGATAAAAATTTTTTTTTATTATGTTAAATTAGGAAATAATTTTTGTTCAAATATGTAAATGTAGTTAATGAATTATATATATAGATAAAATGTAGAAATTAAATATATGAAATATCAGAAAAGTTTAAATGATTATTTGTGATTTCAATGAAAACAAAGAAATAGTATAGAGAGAGTCAAATGTATTTTAGTAGAAAATATTTTAATTTTTATTTTAAAAACCAGTAATTAAATTCATTATAAAAACTTATGGTATTTAAATTTATCCTGTCTTGAACGAGCAATAAAACTTTTAGTTTTTTCCAACTGATAAAAAATCATTATAAAATCAAAGTACAGTTTTAACTAAATTTCATTAATTAATAAATATATATTAAATTCAGAACCTAATGTTTCTTCAAACGAGTTCTCTCCTGAGAAACAATTTATTGAGCTATTTTAAAAATTAGTTGGTTTTTTGTATTGAAGCCCAGAGACGAAGTCTAGTGGCAGATCATGTTTAAAGAACACAGGAGCCTTTAAAAAAGTTATCTTAAACATGATCATATTTTGCACGTCCCCTAGCTGTGCCTGCAGATCTTCTAAGGTGGTAAGATTCTTTGAAAATTTTGTTTGTTCATATTAATAATGTTTCTTTCCAGCTGACTACTTTACTGACAAGTATGACTATAAAAAGACCCAACAAAACATATTCAATCCAGTCTCGTCCGCATTATACACTTGCTGGGGTGAGTAATTTTCAGACGAAATCAAATCTGTGAATTCGTTTAAATATTCGTAACCATTTTAGGGGGTCATACAAACTTTAAGATAGGAGTCAGCGGGAATTGGCTTGCGTTTAGGCGTGGCATATAACGTGGTGAACACAAAACAAAATTTAAGAACGCTCGAGGCTACATGAGCCCGAGAGCGCAACAGAGATAAGCAGGCGCGATTTAAAATAATAAAATGTAACAACTCTGTAACATCATTGTACAAAGAGTACAGAGTAGTAGGAGATGAGGTGGGGGGACGTTGCAGTACGTGTACTACAGTCTGAGACCCCTGAATTACAGTGAACTCCCGATTATCAGGAGACAGAAAGTGTGCCTAGTGACCGGTAGTGTTTTACCCTTTGTAATAAATGACTGAAAAACGGAAGAAGATTCTGATAGCTAATACACAAGAACTGTAAATGATTTCTAAAATATAAAAAATAAAAGATGCTTCAATTAAGCAAAGGAAAAGGAATTTCCTCATTGAGGTTTTCTGGCGATGAAACAGTGTGAATATTATCTCCTATGATGGACAGGAAAGAGTTGTGGAGATAAGTAAACTTAAGTTTGACAAAAACCCTCTGTACGATCATATAGTCCCTATTTTTGTTAGTTTTTTTTTGTTAAAATGTTTTTGACCTTTTAAAGGTTATTTTAAGCCCATCCACGCCAAAGCGTATAGACAAAAGGAATTCTTATTAGTCTTGCTTTGCATAACAACAAATTCTTCAGCAAATATTAGGGGCTAGTCTTGTCTTCAATAGATATAACATGGTAGATATGGGAAAAGGATTAGAGTAGGGGGAACTTGACAATTTCCTCACAAGTTGGCAGCAATATCTCTAATTTGGCAAAGCTGTCGCTTGGTTTATCATTGCTTAGCAAGATCCAATTACCCCAAACACCGCGATCAATACATATAACGCTGACATCCTTGCCTATCTTGCAGCACCGTATCAGTTTTAATTAGCTTCTAACCAATTATCCAGTTTCAAACTAATTGCTTTACAAGAAACTAACAGATCGTTCTTATTATTTTTCTATTTATTGTAAATATCATTCACCTAAGATGTTAGCGGTCTTTGCTGTCGCATCTTTTTATCTCTTCTATTGCTTCTTCATTGATCCATGGACAGAATTAAGGGAAAGCATAGAGGGGCATTGTCCCCCCCCCCAACCTTTTGGACAAGTGTGTTATTTTTTTATAATCAATAGCTGACAATGAACTCATAAAAATACTACAAAAATAATAATAGTGTAGTCAAAAAATATATACAGTACTCTGCAGTATCAGTTGTTACTTTCATCGTATGGGAGTTATATCCTAAAGATAACTAAGTTCAAAGAAAAATATGCACTTTATTTTAATCTTACAAGTCTTGATGTTCAAAATGATATTTTAGTAATTGTTTCAGATGAAGTTTGGTACAACGTTGTTTTTAGAAACAACGTTATGTTTCTCTTAGAAACAAAATAAAGTTTATTTTTGGACTTGTCGCTGCAAAAGTCGAAAAAAATTTAAAATTATACAAAGCTATAACTCTAAAAAATTTCCGTTCTATGAGAAACAAATCGTTAAATGCCATACCCTTACTTACCAAAAAGAAAAGTTGTTTAAAACATGTAGGCCTACCTTATAATGTACGTGTTTATCTCAATGGCGACTAGCTTTTAAACCAAAAGTTCTTTATTATGAGAGGGAGTACCACCGGCCCCATTTAATACCCCTAGGGCAATCTTGTGACAGAACAAAACTTGTAACTCCGCCTATGCATTGCACTCGTATTAGGTATTAAATATTCAATTAATCATAAACAAAATATTGGTGGAGCAGAACTATATTACAAATAAAGATACTTAGTAGCAATTAGAGACAGGTGTGGGATAGTTAAATCTGTTCGGTAGACGTAATCAGCTTTGATAAAGAAGCTTTTCAAAGGAAAAGGCATTCATTAAATTATACATATTGAATGGTTCTGCCCGAGTAATGAGTAATTTACAAATGCGGGGCGAATCCAATAATTTGTACTACATATTAGCTACCGCTACAATTCTCATAACAATTTATATAAATTATATAATTCAGGCGCCCCACGTTTTATGTTTTGAATTCACGCTTTCGCCCCTAGCGGTAAATTATAAATAACCTAATATGTTAGTATTATCATACAGCCTTGAGATGTGTTTAAAATTTTAAGTCCCAAGATCTTAGGAAGTGTGTGTTATATTTGAATGCGAAATCCCACCCGGACAGACAGATACAAATGAGTTATAATAACGTGTTTAAAACATCTAATTCGGTATAAAGAATGAAATATTAAGACTAAATAGTAACAATTATTTTGTATCAATATTTTTTTAAAAAATGAAAAATATTGACTTGTCTCCAAAGTATGATTGTAATAATTTAAAAACTAGATGAGAATAGTATATGAACTTCTTATAATATTAGAGGCGACACCTTACTCAGATAGGCTAGTATAATTACGCAGGGGCACCACGAACAGGCGATCTGTATCACACCCTCTATTGCGCTTTTCAACCTATTGATAAATGTCGTCATAGACCCCATGCCAGCCATGCTTGATGCGCGGGCCATATCATACGCCAACGATCTCCCCCTAAGGGCCAGCAGCGGTAGCATCATTGCTCTACAGAAAATTGGGAATGATGCCCTGTTGAACGTGAAAATTGGGCACAGCATAGGGAAATGACCGAAAAACCTCGAAAACAACCTTACAACTTTTCTCACTCTCCACCAGAATCCTAAAGGTAAGCTAAAGATACAAGATCTCAATCTCGGCTAGAAGCGATATTTCGAGATAGTTGGGAGTTGCATTGGTCCATATTATGTCATGGAAAAGACATATTGGTCAGTGAGTTGAAAAAGCTATAAAAAGAACAAGATTAACAAAATGACTAACGGCTACTACTTGGGAAGTTAATCAAGGTGTTCTCAACATTGCCTACAAGTCATATACAGTATAAGAACAATTCTGAGCCACATGGTGAAAGATCTTTGGTGTCATCTTATCCGACTATCTCCAAATAGATTTCCTCCGCCCTCAACAAAGCAAGAGGCACCCGCTCCAGCTTTTCATACCGCTCTCAAAATATACACCAATCCCTCTGAAAGCCAAATACTGTAGCTAATCTTAACTGGTGCTCAAATTCCCGTATTAATTAATACTGTCCCTGTCTTGTGGTAACTGGACGAAGACATCCCGACAGCGCCTATGGTAACTCTGGATGAAGTCGTCCCGCCAACGAATGTGATAGCTCTGGACGAAGTCATCATGCCATCGACTGTGGTAACTCTGGACGAAGTAGTCACGCCAACGCCTATGGTAACTCTGAACGAAATCGTTACGCCAACGCCTGTGGTAACTCTGGATGAGGTCGTCCCGCCAACGCCTGTGGTAACTCTGAACGAAGTAGTCACGCCAACGCCTGTGGTAACTCTGAACGAAGTAGTCACGCCAACGCCTGTGGTAACTCTGAACGAAGTCGTTACGCCAACAGCTGTGGTAACTCTGGACGAAGTCGTCACGCCAATGGCTGTGGTAACTCTGGATGAAATCGTCCCGCCAGCGGCTGTGGTAACTGGACGAAGTCATCCCGACAACGCATATGGTAACTCTGGACGAAGTCATCCTGCCATCGGCTGTGGTAACTCTGGACGAAGTAGTCACGCCAACGCCTGTGGTAACTCTGAACGAAGTCGTTACGCCAACCCCTATAATAATTCCAATCCAATTCTTTGAGATTCATTTTACATATCCCCTGTTTTTTAACGACGCAATCTGCTAATCCTTCAACGCTCCCACCTTCACGGAATCCAGAATATGGGTTATAAATATCGCTATAAATTTGGTAACTATATATAACTATATATAGTTATATATGTGTATATATATGCTTCCAAAATAAGACGTGTGCAAATAGTGACAAAGATATTTACACGACCGAGAGAAAAAATGGAAGAGAGGCCAAACTTCTAGAATATACAAATTCTAGAAAGGATTTCTATAATAGTCAAATCTATTCAACTGATTAGCAATTATACTTTAAAACATTTTAAATATATATATTTAAAAAGTTTAAAAGCTTAATTTTTAATCAATTTAATGGATTTCACTATTCTAAAAATCCTTCATGAGTTGAAAATTTTGAAACGAAACTATTAAATTATACGAAATGTAACCTACATATCCTATGTTTAAAAAAATTAAACTTTGTATATTATACCCAATACAGAGAATACAGAGGTTACACGAGTATTCCTTACTTTGTAAACCGAGCAAATTAGCTGTATGATCTCTGTGTATTATTTTTTTATAGACTAACGACAGATCACAGACAATTAATTCATGCATTTTTAAAACTCAAAGTTTCGAATTTCTTACCAAAATTCCTTTTCAAGAGCTCGTTTTTATTAAAATATTATACAACATAGCTTACAATTTATAAAATTCATAACACAACATAAAACATAATAGAAACCAACAATACAAAACTCTTAATAAATATTCTCATTTACAAGTAAAATTTTTATCACAATAAAACAGACGAATCACAGATCCATACACTAGCTCATCATACTTTTAGCAACAGAGTCAACACTTTAAATTTTAAACAACAAAATCATTATAATATATACAATACCCTGAGTGATCAAAAAATATACAAAAATGTTAAATTTCACTTATATTATCATTACTAAAGATTCATATGCTGTGAATCGGAAAAAGTTTTCGGAAAAAATCTTTATTCGAAGCATATCTTCTTTGTTTTTTTTTTTATAAACCACATGTCCGCAAAACTCTGTGTATTACATACCGAAAAATGTTTACTTGTATCAAAATGCTTTCGATTTTTGGTATTTAAAATACAAATTTTCAAACCCCTTTTTTAGTGTAAATGCACATTATGAAACCAAATTAATGCCAAAATTTCAAGTCTACAATATTTATAGCTTAGACTTTTCGATGAAATAAATGACAGATATTTATTCTCCTATATAAGAACTATATAAAGAGCTATATTCTCATCAATATACAAATTTTACTAAATATCTTCTCAGTGGGCATATCGAAGGTAAACTCAAATTGCCAAGTCTCTATTATTACAGTTTAGATTTTATTTTGATGAATCTGTCACATTTTCTTTTACAGACAGAGATTGATTTCTCTGCCCAGTTAGTACAAGAAATAAATTTACATATTTTCGAAATATGCAAGGAATTCCATATGTAATTGCTAAACTTGTTTATAGATACAAATTGCCTTATTTTAGACGTGTATGGTTAATGCAAGAGAAACAGAAATGTTAGGCATTGAGTAACCAATACCATTATCATCAGGAACTTCTCCACCATCTAGATATTGCACGTTCAGGAGATTATATATCATTTTTATTGTTGGCTACATGTTATTCTGGGAGGATCATAAAAACCAGTAAGTAAACAGACGAACAGCTGTTAGTAAACATTTTTTATTCAATCGATATGATCTTTTGTTTACTTTACAATCTAATCTCCAGTAACGTCTGCGCAGTTAACCGGTGCTGTTTTACTCCCACAGCAGAGAATTCTCTACCTTGGTGTCTAACCCAGTTTTTCCTTCACTTCTTCATTGCTTTCGTCAATCACCGCCGAACCATATTAGTAGTAAGCAACAATGAAATAATAATGAATAATTAAATAAACAAATAAAAATAACATCCCTAAAATAAATAAATATAAAACAATAAACATTTAATTATAAATATATAACAGGAAATATTTAACTACATAAATAAAACAATATTATATATATATATATATATATATATATATATATATGCCTAAATATATACTATTATAATGAAATAGTATGTTCGTAGCTGATAAAAAATCCATTGTTTAAAACTACGTGTGAAGCATCATAGGTCTATTCCAAATCTATTGGCTGGTGGGTTGCTACGCCAATACAGGGTTGCTTAAAAGATACCGTTAGTTGTAAAAGATAACAAGTATTCAAATTCATAGAAAAGTCTAAACTGGGAATTTTGAACAATGAACTGACAGACAGGTAGATTGACGAGGGGCAACCCCATTAGCCCTTGTTACCAAAGTAGATTCTAAGCTGCACTTTCCAAAATAAGGCTGTGCAAATAGGGATAAAGATATTTAGACGACCGAGAGATAAAATGGAAGAGGGGGCAGGACTGGCGGTAGTAAGAAAAGGAAGGCCATTGGTACTTGAGATAGGAGAAAGGTGAAGTGATGGAACGTAGGCGCGATCAAGGAGTCGAGGAAGAGAATGCATTTAAATATTAGCGGTCGAGGAGGGAAGCTGGGGAGCCGGAAAGTGCAGAAGTCCGTGGAGAGGAAGAGCATCGGTCAAGTCATTGACGGTCGGGGAGGGAGGTTTTGGGAGCCGGAGATGATCAGATAAGTCATTGGCGGTAGAGGAGGGAAGTTCGGTGAGCTAGAGAGGGAAGACGTCCGGGGAGCCAGAGAGAATTAGTCAGGTTTTGGGAACTGGAGGCCTAACTCTGGAAGTCGAAGGTAAAGGAGTTTGACCCTGGGAGGCGGAGATGAGAAAATAAAACGGCATCCTTGGATACAGAGTGGGTCACTACGACAATGCATGGGAACTCTTAGCGTAGATCAAGCTACTTCAATTCGAATTTAGTACCTGTTAATTAACACTTTGGCTCCCATGTGTACAAAATCTGGACACATTGGGTTCCCCTCAGACCCATGTGTACAATTCTTGGACACGGAACCAAGCAACGTTTTTAACTGCTGTGTACAAATACGGACACGCTCTAATGGTATATTTATGGCTCTGGCTATAGTAGTGGGTCCGGGCAATAGAAATATCATCTTGGGTTGGGGTTAGGTTGGCAATACTGTTTGTAATTCGTTGATGAAACCAATAGATACGCTTTTCAAAAAACATTGTTGGGTACATTGAAGGAGAATGTTGAAGACAATTCCATAATTGCACAGTGGAGTGATGTAAATGTTGATGAAATGAAGGGTTTTCTTGGATTTCTACTTTTGATGGAATTGGATAGGAAACCCAAACTTAAATCCTACTGGTCGACGTTTGTCCTTTATAAAAATGAATTCTCTGTAAATTTTGGCATGTCCAGAAATCGCTTTGAGGCTCTTTTGAGTATGGTGCATTTCAGTGACATTGAACTTTGAGCTTTGAGACAGAATGCACAAACTTTTATCCCTAATAGGAACACTGAATAGTCGTTTTATTGAAGCAGTCACACCAGGGGAAACTCTATGCATTGATGAAACAATAGTACCTTTCCGTGGCAGAGTAGTTTTCCGACAAAATATAAAAAAAGAAAGCGCCATAAATATGGTATAAAATTGTTCAAATTGTACACAGAAGGCTATTCATGCAATATAAAAGTATACAGTGGCAAACAAACTAGTTCTCAGAAACGGTCAATGACTATTGCCGTAGTTATGGATCTGATGGAACCATACCTTGATTCAGGAAGGCAGTTATTCACTGATAGTTATTATACCTCAGTAGACTTGGCCCACTAATTGATTGAAAGGAGAACACACCTGACTGGGACACTGCGTAGTAACCTAAATATACCTAAGGTGCTTGTGAATAAGAAACAACCAACGAGGTTACACACAACGAGGTAAAGATATACAAGAGCCATCAACTGTTGTGGATTATAATGCCAGTAAGACATTTATCGATTTGTCGGATCAGATAAGTTCATACAATACTCCACTTAGACGTGGTTTAAAATGGTACTGAAAACTGGCAATAGAATTATTGCTCAACGCGTGTGTAGTAAACGCACACATATTATTCAAAAAAGTTACAAAATCTCAGATGGACATAACAACATTTAGGGAAGACTTGTACTTGGTTTGTGACCAAATAAAATATGTATGGGTGTGATTCCCAAATCGCATCATCTTGTGGAAGGTAAAAGAGGGAGGTGCACAATATGCTACAACAAAATGACGGCACAATTTGGTTGCAATCATGCATCAAAAAATGCTAAAAGATTTTCATGTCCTGCTTGTAATGATGTAATGTACATGTGTTCTCCATGTTTTTTCAAGACACGTAAAGAAGATAAATCGTATTCACTTAATTTTAATTTTCAGTTTTAGTTTGCTTAGATTTGCTTTTATTAGTTGGGGTACTTAGTAACTTTTTTATCATTCAATTTTAGTCATTAGTGTTGCTTTTATGAGTTAGGATTTGTAGTCATTGGGTTGTCATTAAATTTTATGGGTTTTTGTGATAATGAAGTGTATAAAGTGATATAAGAAAAAACATTAGACCACACAAGAATAATTACTTCCACTGTCAAAAGTATCAACTTATTGATAAGTACGTAAAAACAACAATAATTATTATTAAAATAAATAATAACATTTCAATAGCCTAATACTAGTATCTCCATGTTATAATACTATTTACTAATAATATTGTAATGATGAATGACTATTATGTGATAATAATTTCAAATTGTTGAATTACAAGTGTGTCCAGGTTTGGTACACATGGGCCTGGAAAGTAATGAATTCAGTTATAACCTTGTCCACCCCGCGTGTGCCACAGATGGACACGCATAAATTTATGTAAATTACACATTTTTTCGGTTCACAAACTAAATGATTATACTCTACTAGATGTATAGAAATGAAATATATGAAAAAAATTATCTGGGTTCGGGGGAAAGTACAGCACAACTGGTCCGGTAGCCAAAGTGTTAATTATTAAAAATACATTTTAAAAAAATTTAAATTAACAAGTCAACGAGAAAAAATAGAAAATGGGCTTAGTAATTAAATTTATAAAATGTAAGCTTTAAGACAGTAATCTTGCGCTTAGAGATAAAATTAAGTCAAGTTATAAGATAACATTGGTTTTAAGATAAACAACTGTTATTTTGTACAGATCTTTTCTGTTTGTTTTACCGATGAAAATAGCTGGGTATTAATCAACTGTTGTGATTTAAAAATATAAATTAGTAGTTAATTTTTTTAGTAAATGAAGGTTTAATTTAATAGGTAATCAGTGATTTTTGTTTGTTTGTTAAATCCAGATTTGTTTGTACAAAATACGGATTGATATATATATATATATATATATATATATATAGAGAGAGAGAGAGAGAGAGAGAGAGAGAGATCCTTTGATAGAAAGCGGATAACCTATGAATTCGGGAATTAACGGTTTACTGAATGCGAGGATCAACGAGGCTGTTTGAATCTTTTCACTTTGTTCCATTTTCATAACAAAATTTTTAATTTTAAATTGTAGACTATAAAATCGTATTTTAAATATAGTTTACTGCATTACATATCACATGTCTGAAAATCCTGCTGATAGAAATTATTAGAAGAAATTGATTTGCCTTATACGCTTTAATATACATAAATGTGGGGCAGTTACCTAGTAGCACTTACTTTCCATTCAATTCGTCGCACCGCTTCAGGAGATGTGTCTCATGTAAACTCAGATCTTAACTCGGTGAGTTCACAACAAAACACATTACCCGAAACAGAAGTTCTCATTAAACAAAAAGTAAGTGCTACTGTCGGAAAGTGTCGCATATTATTACTTGTTAAAATGTATAAGTGCAGCTGAAATTGAAGAAGGAATAAAATTATTCGATTTGCTTTAAAGAATAATTTATTGGCTTTGAAACTAATAAATTTACTATGTTCAGATAAAATCGTATAAAGTACTTTTGAAACAAAGAACAACTTGTATTTACACATTTTAAAAGCCTATTAAACGCTTTAATAAAATATATTGCTTCGTCCTTATCGATAATTTTAAAGAGTGATAATTTCATTTATTTCAAACCATCAAGTAAATCATTTTTATGATTATTTTACATTGATTTTAAAATTCGCTGATGAAAAAATTGGATTTAAATTTGAAGAATATCGTATATCAGCACTAGGTAATATACATTTAACATAACGTATCTGTTGTTATGTGTTCTGAAGAACCTAATAAAAGTAGAACTGGTTTCCAAAATAGAATGATATTTGAATTATCATGTTTTATCGGGCCAGGTATAGGCGTGCACACAGGAGGTTTCACGGTTCACCCGGAGAGAATGAACATGAGTTGAACTTTAGATGTCCATGATACGCCTCATGTCCAAGAACATGAGTTACGCCTGGTAAACCAGAGAGCGGCAAGTTCGATCCCGATTGCACGACCAAAGCGGGTTCAACGTTTAAGCCTGAAGGTCGGGGGCGATAGTGTTCACCTACCATACAAAACGAGCTAAACCCCAATACAAAACACCAGCCATATTTTGGATCTGTAACGCCTGAAGACTAGAGACTATGAAGGCTTATGTGACTAGGCATGATTTTGCGGCAGATATTTTCCCAAGTCGAACCATTCAAAAAAATCTCTCAAAATACGAAAATAAGTTTACGTGGTACTAGAAAACTTTGTAGATTTCTGTTCCTTAAAGTTTTACATCACACAACACGGATAATTGCGTCAATCAGCTATGCAATCATTAATCAGCTGATACTCCTCTACTTGTAAATATTTCCTCCCATTTGTAAAATACGTCAATAAAACTCCATAAGCATGAAGAAATCTTGATATACAAAGGAATCATCACGTCATGGCTGTTTCTTAACAAATTTGATGGATATGAGTTATAAAAATACCATTAGAAATATACTAAAGTGCTTTTTCATTGAAAATTTTAGAATAATTGTTTAGAATATAAAACATTTATGCTTAAATAGCCCTATGAGATTGATTTTAAACATCTAATATTTTTTAAATTTTGTCTGAGCAATTTCTATCTGAGAATGACATTGATTCCTTCTAAAATAAATTCCTACTAGTATTAATACAAACCTTTTGTAAACTCTCCATCCTTTCCTGTCGAAAAACCAAATAAAGTTATCATCACCCTAGACGCATAGAATAACTAATCTGAAAGCAAAAAATTAAAACTTAAAACTAGTTATTTATAATAATACTAATACCTACCTTACAACCTTACAACTAAACAGTTAAACTTAAAAGTAAAACATAAAAACTAAAATTTAAAATTAAGTAAATATAAAAGAATTAAATTATACAAGTTCTAATTCAGAGCACCTCAAAATTAACAAATTATGATTAAATTTTATTAAATAAAAGTAGGCGACGTAGGAAGATGAGGACACGGGCAATAGCCGTGGCACCGTCCCTTAACACCATCTATAATCTCCCTTGAAGACTGTAACGATGATTAATATCGGTCAACTAATCACACTCAAGCAGAACATGCTTGACTGTGTTGGTACCTCCACAAAACTGAGAATCCTCATGTTGCTTCAACCATCCGTGCGTTGACAAGGATTGTCCGATGCGAAGACAAATAACCATCACTTCCTCTCTACGCGGAATTTTTTTTTTTAATGTAGACGAATAATAATATTTTATTGTCTGAAATTGAAATGATACTATAATGTTTTGTTCTTCATTTGAAGTAATTATTTTAATTGTGCAGGCGGATCAATTAATAGAGACGGTTTCAACTATTTAATATCCTTGGGTTTAAGATACAGAACGTCTGAAAATATCGATATTTTTCACATAAATATAACGTATTTTGTAAAATTTTACATACATAAACGTAAGTAAAAACAAAACAAAAAATAAACATTTAAGAGGTTATATTGTAAGACTTTACTCCTGTCTCCATCTATCAATGCACTTACGCAACGAAAATATTTTTTGTGGGGCGAGGGTAGTTTGAGGATAGTTAAGAGGGATTCCGATATTTCGAGATGAGTGGAGCTAATTTTTACACCAAAGACACAATTTTAAAAACTTAACACTATTTTGTTGAAATAGAATATTTTAAATCTGGGTTAAACAATATTCTGCTTTTAATGATAATGTTAGTTTTTACTTGTTTTTTTAAATACTATAATAATGTTTTCGTTTTATAATGGTACAAATTAGAATTTTTATTGAAAACGCTAACACAAAAACACAAGCTATGGCACTTGTGTAAACAATATTTACATGTCACACAAATATCTATGTAAATAAAAATTAAGGATGCTACAATATTCATTGAACTAATTATTAACTCCTATGTCAATTTACCAATGCAGAACAATACAGCTAAAAGTTCCTTACCAGAGGTAGAGTTTGGTAACTAATTGTGATTTTGGGCATTCCATGGGGACTGGGAACAAATCTATAGTCTCAAGGCAGAATTTAAAAAATCTAATGCTATTTTACGCCAATCAAATGATTATAAATAGAAACAAACAGGCTCTTCTGATATTCAAGACAAAATGAGTGAATGAAATTTTTTCTTGTATTAATTGACTCGTGACTAAAATGAACTCAATGAATATTAAATTCAAATACATCTACAGGGTGGTATTTATTTAGGAAATAAGATGAAAGACTTGCAGAAAATAACAAGGTCTTAAAATCAAACTATAAACTTCCACTTTCTGCAGTCCTATAGAAAAATATTAGTTGTGAAGATTCTTTGGAAGTTCATTAAAACTTTCGTTTTCAGTTATACTGATTTTTCAGGGACAAAAAAAGTAGTTGAATAAGCACTTTGTTAATTTGGTAAATTTTATTTCTCAAATATGCTACCATCACCAAAGTTACCCCATATTGACATCTCTTACTTTACCGTCTGGCTTTATAGGGAAATTATCTTGAAGTTGCACTAAGGCCAATTGTTTGAATTTCCCTATACAGGTTTGAAATGTTTTACAAAACTAGTCAATTTATTATACGTTTTTATTACATGAATGATTATGTAAAAACTAGTAACATTGCTGGGGTTTGAACCCCAAATCTCTCTTATTTGGTGTAAACATGTACTACACTCAAAATATATAAATTTTGGAGCTATGCATATATTCTTGGAACAATTAGTACTCCTTGCTGATCGAAGAGTTAATAACACTATTTCATGTTTTACTTCTTTAGATGGAGTTTTCTATATATTTTACTTTTCTTTATAATTATATATTAGCTGGAAAATGATAAATTATCACATTGGTCTACCTTTGTAACAATTACCTATTTTAACATGTAAACATATACGGGGACACATTTTCAAATATGTTGTCAAAAAAGCTGTAACACTTTAATTACTAATTTACAAATAATATTAAAAAATCATTATACAGTAAAACCTCATTAGAAAATAAAGTACACTAAGCGTCTCTATTCCGTAAGGTGCCTTGCCGTCGGGCCAGTTCTCTAGCCCTAGCAGCCGGCTCCTTGTTCTTTCCCGACTAATCTGTTTGAATGTCCGCATCGTTCAGCTTACATATATTCTACAGATTTTCGTTTAATTTGGTAATTTAGTTAGTAATTTTACCTACAATTTTTAATCTACAATATTCAATATGGCGTGAAACTGAAAAAAAATGTTTTCTATATAGTCGTAAGCTACTAACAGTTACAATGGACTAACCGGGTATGGATGCGGGAAGAAATGTTTCCTGGTGCCTAAAAACGTAACTTGCTAGATGTTGCTTTATGGATTGCTACGCCATGGGATGCTACCAGGTCTATAACACTAATTACAATCTTCAATAAGTGTAACTTATTTACTTAAAACAATCATATATCTACTTCTAATTGGAATAGTTGTGATTATGTAGTACATACGTACATCATTATATAACCCTCTCAAATCCGGCTTTTTCGTTATCCGGATCGGCCTGTCACCACATTGATCCGGATATGAGAGATTTAACTTTATATACCAACAAATCTAAGGTTCTTCGTTTCTGGTTGATTTTTTTTATTTATTAATTATGGATTTATATATTTAATTACTGAAATGAACAGAGCAAAAATTATATTTTCTTAATGTTCGTTTTTGTTTACAAACGGGACAATAACTTACATTTTACAAGTTTTATACAAAATATTACCACTACATATATATATTTTATTAACATACATAGCCCTAGTAATAGCAAAATGCGAGTGCCCCTAACGCCACACACACACACACACACACACACACACACACACACACACACACACACACACACACACACACACACACACACACACACACACACACACACACACACACACACACACACACACACACACACACACACACACACACACACACACACACACACACACACACACACACCACATACACACACACACACACTCACACACACACACACACACACACACACACACACACACACACACCACATACACAGTCCTCACTCACACAAAGGCAGGGGTTTAGGACGGGCCGTATTCCTTCCGGCGCTCTGTTTATTAATCACCTAGTGGTGTTTCCTTGATCAAACTCTATTTTTTTAAATTTGATAACACACCTCAGAAAGTTTATCATAAATTTATTCTGCACATCATTACGAGAAAATTGATAAAAACGATGTTCAATTTATTGTCACTGTTCATGAGGGGATAACATGAAATAAAAATGTGTTAACTGTATTGGCATTTAGTGTTTAATTTTAATAATACGTTGTTTGGTATCATTTTTCATGTAATTTTAAGTAGAATCAATATTTATTAACTATTTTTAGTTAAAATTACAACCTAAAAACATTATAGTTAGGTTAGAAGATACCACTAAATGACCAATGGAGCGGAAATATGACTGGTCTCTTAATCCTGTGCGCTCGTAAGGGTGAGTGTGAATGAGTGCGATAGAAACTGACCTAGCGTCAAGGGACATTCGCATTTTGATAATTCTAAAAACTTCTATGGAAAAAAATCACAAATAAAACTTGACAAAAATTATTCGAAAGAATATGATTACTATTTTTATTTTGTCTTATGTTTTTTAGTTGTCACTTTTTTTATAAAACAATTATTTTATCAATCACACCACTGGCTTGTATTATATGTATGTGTATAAAGCCTTGTGATACAAAAATTAGTTTATTGTGCTAACATTATGAGCAACATACTGACCATTGCTCCCTTGCGTAAAGGTATATTATTTTTTACGTTTTTTTCCTACAATTCCTATAACATTAAAAAAAAAATAATAATAATAATAAATATTGTGCCAAGTACCTGGCAATGACTTGCCAGTATTATTATGCTATAGGGCCTCTTGGGTTAAGTTGAGGCAAGACAGGTAGCGGTCACGGTCGAACTGGGCCCACGGTAAAACATCCTTAGGCGGATTACCGTCAACCCTCAAAAGGTCGGGGTTGAATTGGGCGAATATATGACAGACGTGCCCAGTGACACTTGTGACCATGATGAAATATGCGACAGTTGTGACAGAGCTACCCCAAATATACCATGGATTGGGAGACCCACATTATTTCCTGCATTAGGTATGATTATAGCCTCTCTGATTCCCATCACACTTTGCCCAGGCTTTGGACTGGCTAAGTGATAGAAAACAAGTTTCACCATTACTTAGAAACTCAAGTCAGTTTTCTATCATTTAGGCGTGTTTAAAATCAGCTATAAACTTCGTCATTTTTATATTTGTTTTTTATATCATAGTTTAACATGTCAATTTCTTTTTTTTGTATTTTAATTTTTGTATTGTTTTTGTTTTTTTAAATGAATTTTGTACTATTTACAAATATGGTCATTACTTTTATCATTATCCAGTTTGAGCTCAGTCTAATTTTTGTAAGTAGGACATAGTTAAAAGAAATGTTCTTATGTCACCATTTTGTTCATTAGTCTTGAATGTTTTGTTAATGCCCTCGTCCAGTCTTATAAGTGGATTTTCTCCTCTTCCCTCCAAGGTTCAACTGTAGCGTCATGTATGCGCAATCTGCATTTTCCGCTTCAGATTTCAAACAGCTAATTAATTCTTTGATTCTAGGATTTGTTTTCCGAAGGGTGTTGTTTAGTCTGTTGTTCCATCCTTCAACAGCATTAGTTGTTCTATGACGTCTGTTGTGGCAGTTCCATAGTTCAATAGGGTAGTCATCATTTTCCAGCCATGTTTCTATGAAATAATAAAAAAACTCAGTTAGTTTTGCATTTTCTGGAGCCTAAGAGTAGATCTCCAACCAACCGTCACTAACATCCTCAGGTTTAAGGAATGCAAGAGCTGCACACATTTGAATGTGAAGGCGTACTTGGTCATTGTCTTTGTAGTTGCGCGTGAGACCTACCTCCTGCACTCTTCTCCACAGACACTTCTTCATGTGGAAATAACACCCCTTTACCACAACCAAAGGGAACACCTCTTTTAACGCTGATATCGCTGCTATTTCGAAGTCAACGTTGACAGTTCTTGGCGACCAGCTAGGTATAACTTCACGTATAATTTAAAACAGCCTAATGTATATCTCTTTCTTTTTGTGCGGCAACAGTGCAAACGCCACAGGGTATACATTTGTGTCTTCTGGCGAACTTACAAAATCGGCGTGGATTGAATATATCTGCGAAAACTGCTTGCTTGAGTTCTTGAACGTTCCATCCATAAAAAACTCTTTTTGGAATTTCAGTCCCTCCCTTCCTCTGTTTCCACAGAACACTAAAATTCTTTCACCAGCGTTGTCGTCAGCAAGAAGAAAACTTCTGCCATCTTTCATTTTCAATATCTCTTTATCAAGGATGATGTCTTCGCGTGTTTCGGGTTCTGTTTGGTTTCCTTGAGATTTGTACCGTTGACGATGGAGATCTCTCTTCGCCGCACGTTGAGATGGCATCTCCGTGACAAATTCATATCCTTTGTTGTGAAGTTAGCCTAATTCTTCATTATATATTTTCAAAATAGATGTTTCTTCATCTCGAGCCCTCTTCTTCGTTTTTTGAACAGTTTTCATTACCTCCAGCCTTGCAACATCTGGAGCTCCACATTGATGATAGGTTTTACTCAATACCTCACCGTCTCGGCTCTTGATAGCGCCAAAACACTTTTTTGAGTTTACCTTTGAACATCGCCAAGAAATCACACCATCCTCATTTTTCCGCTTGAAGTAATAGCAGTAGCCTTCGTATAGCGCGCACTCTTTACCCTTCGTTGTCGTAGAGAGCTCCATGGTAGTATAAACGTCACTGAATACACTATACGAACAGTCCGAATACTAACACCAAGACAACCAGGAATACTAATTAACACCAAGACAGCCAGGAGAAAGTGTCAAGTGACTGGGGCATTCGGCTTAGCAGCGTGTCAGGGTGAGGGTTGAGATTTCCAGTGTATCTTCCCCCCCCCCTTGAACCAATGTGGTCACAAATGTTGCTGGGCACAAGTGTCGTTGGGCACATCTGACCCGACACCGAATTGGGCCCCTGGTCAGTCGGGCAACATTCTTTTGTCAAGTGATCAGACATTCGTTTTTATTTTAATGTACGATTGAATTAAAAACTAAAACATAATGGAAGCAAATAAATACAATAAAACTTTACTAAAACATAAATAAATATGAAATTTGTTAAAAATACTGTACTTCCATCTTTTAATTATTATTTAAACTTATGAATAATCCTACTTAGTAACTTAGTGCTCGCCAGGTCAAGCGAGCATCCCGTTACGTATCTAACCCTATAACGGTGACATGGTGAACCGTTCCAATGCCACCTGGCAATGGTGTGGCCAGGGGGTTTATCATTTTGTGCACATATAACATGAAATATTATTACACTACTATTTATATTGATATAAAAATTAAATGTTTAAATCATCTAAAATAGATGTTTGACCACCATCTGACCGTAACCAAACATCTATTTTAAATGTCTGAATGTATTTAAAGCTAAGGTGGATGCGAGCATTCCATTTTCTAGGTCATGATTGTAGAGGTATGGGCCCAATTCGACACTACCTCCGAACTGACCATGGGCCCAATTCAACCGTCGTTTTTACGACCCTAACAGACCGTAGGCCCAATTCGACATCACCCCAGGTAGCTAGCGGATTAGGAGCGGCCTGGCCATATCGATAAACTGGGATAGCTCGTTGAGAATATCCCATTAGTGACGCATCGCCGATTACTCCACTTAAAAACGTTAATCTAATAAATACGCATTATTAGGGGAAAACGTTGATACTGGTTTCTTGATTACTATTAAACAAACAATTACGTGTTTGTCTCATGTTAATCCGCTGACTTCAATTGTCATTGCCGGCTAAGCTTCGTATAGTGTAACTTTCTTTCGCTATAGGTAATCACACTTAAAGTCAGCCGATTAACATGAAACAACAAGTAATTGTTTGTTTAATAGTAGCCTAATCAAGAAACCCGTATCAATGTTTTCCCCATATAAGTCCTATTTATTAGATTAACGTTTTTAAGTAAGTAATCAGCAATACGTCACTAATGGGATGTTCTCGCCGAGCTGCCCCAGCCCATTCATCGCCCATTCCGGTCCTAATCCCCTGGCTTGCATCAACTTAACCTGAGACGCCGTATAACCAACAGTAGAAGGGCAGAGGAAAGATGACTGAATGTACGAAAAAAGCACAACCCAGCGAAATAAGTGCCCAATCCAGAATGTGTGAAATAAGCGCCCCACCAACCTGATCCCCACCCCTACCCAACTATGTGACCGCTGCTTTAAACATCGCCAGAATATAGTTTCCTCTAAATTTTCGCCTTTAATGTTATAAAAGTAGCCGTCATAGAGGACGTACTTCTTAACTTTGTTAGTTGAAGTAATTTCCATTATATAAAACAAACTGATTGCACAAAAAAATATAGCACTGAATTAGCCGCACTTCGCACCTAGACGCACGATCTTCACACAACGAAGGTTACAGCAGTAGTGGCTAAAGTGACACCTACAGTGACCTGCCGCCACGCCGTTAAAGGGGGTGGAAATCCCTGGTGCAATGGAGTTAAGCTCAAGGTCATTGCACCAGGGATTTCCACCCCATTTCACGGCAGGTCGCTGTAAGTGTCACTGTAGCTACTATTGCTGTAACCTTCGTTGTGTGAAGATCGTGCGTCTAGATGCGAAGTGAGGC
The DNA here is from genome assembly GCA_036971475.1 of Prosapia bicincta. Taxonomy (NCBI): domain Eukaryota; kingdom Metazoa; phylum Arthropoda; class Insecta; order Hemiptera; family Cercopidae; genus Prosapia; species Prosapia bicincta. Next base: position 166,387,464 of record JBAIZL010000001.1, read on the forward strand.
TAATTCAGTGCTATATTTGTTTGTGCAATCAGTTTGTTTTATATAATGGAACTTATTACAACTAACAAAGTTAAGCAGTGCGCCCTCTATGATGGCTACTTTTTCGCTCCAGATGAGCCACGTTTGGAGGTAAACAAAAGTCTCCAATAGGCGAAGAAGCTGGCCCAGGAAGAAAACATTGCTGTCTAAAAAATCTACAATCAGGAGTTAAGAGAGCTTCACAACAGAGGCTACGATTTCGTAAAAGATATTCCAGCTCCGCTTACTATAAAGAGAGTTCTGCAACAGCAAAGGAGTAAAGCACAAGGAAATCAGTCAGAACCAGAGAAGCGTGATGACAATGTTTGAAGACGAGACTCTGACGATGAAAGTCAGGTGACAGAATTATAATTTTTAGTGGGAGGTTAGGAAGAGACGGATTGGCATTATGTGAAGACCTTTTTTATGGATGGAACTTTCTAAGGCTCTAGTAAACAATTTTCACAGACTTACTCCATCCACACTGATTTTGGTAGCTCGGCCGAGGAAACAAACATATATCCAGTGGTTTTTGCTATTACTATACAATAGAAAGAAACAAATAACAGGCTTGTCCAGCTAATACTTCAAGTTATACCCAACTAGACGGCAAGAAAAGTAAATGTAGATTTTGAGGCTGAGGTAAATCGGCTCAGAAAGAAGTTTTCCCGACAGTAGAAGTAAAGGGATGTTACTTACATATGAAAAAATGTTTGTGGCGGAAAGTTCAATATCTGGGCATTACGCGGGGCTACAAGGGAAACGAGTTTTCAAGTGAAGTAATCGGCGATGCGTCACTAATGGATGTTCTAGCCGAGCTGTCCTAGCCTATTGATAGCCCCAGGCCGGTCCTAATCCCCCAGCTACCTGCCTTTCCTCAACTTGATCTGAGAGGTCCTATAGTAAAAAAACGCTCTAAAATTCCTAAATCAGCCAATAGGTAAATGATAGTTAATTTATAGAAAGAATTGTTTCAATGGCATCAATAAGAAGAGACAGTTAAAGTTCAAGATCATAAAAAAACTGGCTTGAATGGGTGTAGTAAACAGGATGAAGAATAGAAGTATTTGGGCTTCTTATAGCTACAAATCAAGTAACACATGTGCAGGGTTTCCTTGCCAACTTTAACGTATCTGTGAGCATCTTGCCAACTACAGAACATAAATGAATTTCTTTGCCAATTGAAAAAATATGCTTACTGAAATAGCAATATATCTGAGCAGGCAACAATAAACATAGGTCTGGAAACATTTCGTTACCAAGTTATATCAAAAGATTTCGCCTAGATTTGAGTTTCACCGTTACAATAACATCATACTACTATTTGTAGGACATTATTTCACATGTAAAATGTAATGGGCTTTTGTAAAATTAACTGAATACAACAAACCTAAATAATATCTTTTTAACTCTATGGATACAAAATGTGTATAAATAGTTCCTATCCAGACATTGAGGATAGCCTGGCAATCTGTCATTACCTACTTCTATTTATGGCAAACCAGTTTTCATGAAATTCTCTCTAGTTTTTTAAAACCAAAAATACTTGTAGAGATTAGAAGGTTACTAATTGTTCCTCAGAAAAAAGAATTGTTTTTGTGAATGGAATACATATTTTACACAATATCAAGAGCACAGTGGTACAATATATTACAATGAAAATATTGGAAAGAACCCCAATACCACAAAAATAATAAAAAATAACAAACAAAACAAGTTACTTAACATTAAACCCTTATATGCATTTCGATGACCATGTCATCATCATCAGAGGGTCGTATTACAAATTTACAATCTAGCAAACAAGAAGTTACAAACTAGAGTGAATTGTAATTTTGTAATAAGACCCTCTGATGATGATGACATGGTCATCGAAATGTACATAAGGGTTTAATCTAAAGTAACTTGTTTTATTTGTTATTTTTTATTATTTTTGGGGTTCTTTCCAATATTTTCATTGTAATACAAATTTTGTTTAAAAAATTAGTGTATTAAAGCCATACATTGAAATTTACTGGTTAGTAAATTATAAACCCTTAGACAATTAAAAATGTTTTTGTATTTGAAAAAAAAAAGTTAGTATTTAAAAAAATTACAAACATTAATATGCAAATAAATTTTTATAATTAGTATGTTCTTTGGTCATTAATACCAGGTTTAATCCAATGGGCATTGATGCAATAAATCTTTGACAAATATTTTTAATATGATCATCGTGAAATGTGTATTAGGGCCGAAATGAAGTTTTCTTTTGTTGAGTATAAAACTGAAATACCATGTTCATTCATAAACTCCTTAACGATTTTAGACAAACAGCATGTATCAAGATCTTGTTGGAGAAAGTGTTCCAGGCAAGTTGGTTAAGGCCTGAAACAAAACGTCTTCTTAAAATAACTACATACTTATCACTCTTAATCATGCCATTAATAAAGACATCCTACCTTATGCAAGTGAAGAAACCTCCATACATTTTTTTGTAGGATGTTGTAGAAACTGATGAATGTATTTTTGTGTAACTTTTTTGTCACTTGATCTTTGAACATGCTGAACTCATATTCATTGAGGAAAGGTTTTCATCACAGAACAAATAATTTTTCCATTCAAAACTCCAATTTTTATTTACCCCCTTCCCCAATCAAGCCATTTTATCTTCATAGTAGAATTTAAAGGTTGGTTTTTTATTGGTTGCCTGTCCTTACATCCAGTTGCCAGCATTCTTTGCTGGACTGCTAAGTCATGTACCTTAGCACCAATATGTAACGAGGCTTTCTAAGCTAACTAGTTTTGTGTTTTATTTTACTATTTATAATAATTAATGCATAGTCCCTGGCATTTTTTGCTTGCTTTCAGCTACATTGGCCTTTTTGGGGAGGTGAAATTGAACCAGTCTCATTTCTTAATTTAAAACTTTTATTGACCACACCTATACTTACTTTGCATCTTGCAGCAATCTAGTATTGTGTAAAAGAAGGGTTTTCATCAATAATTAATCCTTTCTAGGTGTTAAATCCATGTTAACATTCAAAAATTAACAAATAAAACATTTATAAATGTTACTGTTATACAAAAATATAACTCATAATTTGGAATATTATAATACGTAGAACATCAAGACAAGCAACTCAAATATCACATAGAATGACACAAAATCTTTATTTTTAAAAAACACATTTTAAATCAGTATTTGAAGTGAATAGAAAAGGTTTTACAGAATAATGCTATCACATCCTTGTCTAGGTTTACTTACTGAAGTGAATCTTTATTAGAGAGTTAATTTACTGGTTATTTAACATGTAGTTGTTCGGTAAAAATATTGTCTTTCAGTAATTTGGTATATCAGTGTGCTATAAAATTAATTTTTCATGAATTGTACTTCTATTAATTTTATTTTTATGATTTTTTGTATGTATTATATATAATTCATTACTTCAGATGGAAATACAGTAGTTATATTACAGATCAATAGTGTTCAAACAAACATGCTGGTAAAACGTTATGGTACCTATGTTCAATACTATATTTCAAGTTATATCCTGATTAACCTGAAATTAAATACACATCAATAACTTCTTCATTTTAAAATACTATTATTAGGTATACAAACTATTTTGAAGAATGGTAAAGTTAAATAAATGAAAAAAATTACCAAATTGAAAGTGTTAAGTTTTAAAAAAAAATACCAATTTTCAAGAACAATTTAAAGGTAAGTGTAATATTCATGACCACATACATAATAAACAACTAATAAAATAGATAGAAAAATACCAAACCTCTATATCATAAAATTATACTCCGGTATAGTTACATACATTTTTTAACTTTTTGTTATTTAATTACTATTTAATTGTATGTCTTGTTATTGTATTTTAAGTTTTTTTTAAAATGATTTCTTGAAAATTAATTATGACAGTCTCACAGAAGATTGGCAGAAATATGACATTGATTCAGCCAAGCCGCAGGTGTAGTCAGCAGTTATGGGTTTATATTTATGTTCATACGTGTGTGTGTATTGGCAGTGGCGGACTTCCCATTAGGCACACTAGGCACGTGCCTATTGGCGCAGCCTCGAGGGGGCGGCAGGCGGCAGCCGTTTTTTTTTTTGTACCGATGAGTTTTAGTGACAATAGTAATAGTACCTAGTTAAATTTGGTGAATGTCATAATGTGAACCTCATTTAAATCAGTGGCGGATCCAGACGGGATCCCCCCTGAGAATAGAAAACTTCCTTTTATTTTATTGATGGAACCAAAATAAATTTATTTTCATAAAAAGTCTTTAAATAATATCTTATCTAAATCTCTTTGAACAGGCATGAAAACGGATTCGTATGATCAAAAATTAAAAGTATGATATTACGTTGGGACATTTGGCGAAGGGCGGCCTGCCGAATTGTGCCTAGGGGTGGCACCATGGCAAAGTCCGTCACTGTATATTGGTGGTATTATACAAGGATTACATCATTTTACGAACATTAATTTCTGCTTTTAACATTATTTTCCTGATTGTTAGAATTAAATTATAGACTGGAATAGCATACAAGAAAATAAAAAGATTAACTGGCCTTTTGCCCGTAATCTATGCCTCATGTAAGTAATGTTGGTGACTTTTACTAGCCATTTGTTACCATGTGACAAACCAAATCGGAGACATTTTCAAAATGTGGAAGCTTTAATAAACTTGTATAATAATAATTTTAACATTTTTAACATTATTTCTGGAGCTAATTATTGTGCAAAAAATACAAAATAACAATCTTATATTTAGTAAACTCTTACACTATTTATTCTTACTTATTCTTCGAATGACTTTTATACTTCTTTTCAAAATGTTTCTATACCAACAAGCGTAATAAATATTTGAAACATTAAATTATATTTTATAACTGTAATGAACGGAAAAATCATTTATGTAGTAAAGTCAGGTGATAGAAAAAAACCACAATATTTTTTTAATAGTTTTAATTAGAGGAATTTATACAAACTATTTATCAAAAGCCAAAGCTAAATAAATGATAACATAAATGGTGTTTGAATCATCTTTATGATAACATGGTCAGACATCTTTCACACATTTCTCTTGGCTTATGATAAAGTGATACTGAGTTAAGATTTAAACAAACTTGCATACAAAATCCATTTTGTTTAAATAAATTATTTAATTATATAAAAGAAAACATTAGGAACAGATGAAAAATTAAATTAGTTGTCATGTCTAGTAAAAATAATAGCTAACCTTTGGTTCTACATTTGTTGTAGAAGTCTGGTAAGAATTTTACAAAGTTATATATTAAAATTGCTAATTTAAGTAGCTTATTTTGATTTTAAAAAAGTTAATTCTTAAATTTAAGTCTTTGTTTTGAATAGTGGAAGGAAATGTTAAAACCTAAAAGAGTGTATTGTTAATGGTTTTTTAATGTGATTTTTTAATAAATCTGGTTAAAAATGCTTCTTTTCCTCTTAAATAAACAAATATAATTAAATACAACTTAAATCAAATCACTAAAACTTTAAACATAAAATTGAAATCACAGAAAGTTCTACAAAACGTTAATATTTAATACTACCACAAATATTCTAAATGTAATATAGTTTAGTAGAAAAGATTCATTGTGGAACTTTGGTTTAAGTAACAAGTTAGTAGACTTGAAAATTTCCTTGCCAACCATTCAACACTGCATTAGATCTTTAAACATGGCTAGTGTGCAACCTAATATTTTTATAAAATAGCCAGTAAAACACAAACACACTCTCTCACACACGCACACACACAAACACACACTATATAAAACAAAACATCACATATATTCGTAAATTGTTAATAAAGTAATTCTTATAACTAACCATATATAAAATATTTTAGGCCTGCATGTGGTAAAAACTTAGTTATATGTTAAATAACTTACATTGTTATGGCAATAGAGGTCAAGTATTTTGTATATTGTAAACACAATGAACAGTCTATTAACTTCAGCACCATGTAGTTTTTGTAATTACAAACTTTAATTACTACACAATTAAAAAATTTAACATATAACCTTGGAATGAATTTTAGCATCTAAACAGATGAATTTTAGGATTTAAACAAGAGTTTTATCAATGTTGTACAAATAAAATGGAAGATGTTAATAGAGAGATTAAGAGTGATTATTAAAAAAAGATAAAAAGAGAGCAAATTCTTAACAAAGTTAATATATTAATGTTATTTTTATCTGGTTAGTTGTTGATTTCAGTTCTGCTTTAATTTTTTTCTTTTTAAACAGTTTTACATTAACTGCACACATCTTCAGGATTCTCTCCTATTTTTTCAAAGTTACCTACACCTATTTTGTAAGTTAACAATAGCTTTGTAAATATGGAAAACCAATGTAAATTTATGTGCAGTGAACATGAAAAAGCAGTAGCAGTGAAAAACAAAAAACCAAAACTGAAATTAACAAATAACCAGGTAAAAATAATACTTATACCTGGTAAAATCAGATACGCTTAAATGCGATTTTACAACGTTCTTTGAGTTTTAGTGAAATGGTGTGTCCTGGTAGCATATTTGTTGTTTTTAGCACATGCGTGTTTAAAGATATGATATTTTACAACTTCGATGTTTAACATACTTTCAATTAAATTCCGCAAATGACCTTACATTGATGTAGGCAACTATAACTATAATTGTCTCTATCAAATTTTCTTATTCAATACCAAATTAATTGTGTTCTAATTCCAAACTTTCAGCTGCCCTGTAGCATTTCTTTCATGTATCAACAATGAATGTAGTTTTTTAAAGCATAACAATGCATGATGAAATTATTTTGGTTTGTGGAAAAAGTAAGTTATGAAAACTGATTATAGTTATTTATAACAGGAACACAGGTGTGTATCATTATGTAAATCTGATAAATTACTATATTGAAAACATATTGTGAAAAATACAATTTTTTTAACAAAAAGTGAAGGTGTTAGATGCAAGCTATAGTTTCATGCATACAATAAAATATATATATACTTTAAACATTTATATTAATAACAATTTAACAATATTAGATGTTAAAACTTTCATTTTTACTGTATATATATATATATATATATATATATATATATATATATATATATATATATATATATATATATATATATATTATATACCCACACTATAACATAGTTTACTCAAGCGCAATATGCAAGCCTAGTTACAAAGGTTTTTTATAATCTTCCAATAATGAACACATTATTGTTATTTTTAAATATTACCCATTCTTAATGGCTTGCTAAGGAAATTATATTGTTTTTAGCAACATTTAAGAATGTTTTCAAGAGAAATTATGGAATTAATATTAACATACAGTAATCAAAATAACAGCAATTACAAACAACTGTAACAAAATTTAATAGTCCAATATAAGTTTAGAAACTTTTTTTATGAAGGTAATAAAATACCATATGAACTACTTGAGAAAAAGCAGCAAAATTTAAAAAATTTCAATTGATGTTAAAAATGTTTTCTCTTGTATTTCATGTGAATGACACTATGTAACTTTTGTGTGTGCACAAATACACAATTGAAATAAGTAACTTATGTATGTAAATATCTCTTCTGGCAGCTACATAGAAAACTACCTACAACTTGAGCCGATAAAGAGTATATAAAGAATGCAGTCAGTTACTGAAATATATACAAACATTTATATTTATAACAAAGTTTTTGTTTTATATACTAGGTTTAAGTTTTTATTTCTTTTGTTGTCTGTGCTATAAAAGTACCTATAAAGTTATTAGATTCTGTCATAATGTTATTAGATTCTGTCATATCATCTCCAAATTATATCCAGTAGCCTATAAAAACTTAATGCAGATTATATAATAAATTCCACAGAAACAGAATAATGATATGAAATATTCTCTTCATAACACTTAGATAACTTTTCATTTTAAATATAGACTGATTACAATACAATATTTAGGATTGTATTTCATGAATAACAGATGGAGGTGTAAAACCGAATCTATAGGCTTTCTATTAAAATATTTTTCAGAATAAAATATTTATGCTAATTAGGAATAGAATATTTATTCTAACAGTCTGTCTGTGTGTATTGTTGTGTGGGTGTGTAACAAAAAAAGTATATTGATGAACCTACATTCATTGTTATTGGAGTTTGAATACGAGATTGTTCTTAGGGAAACTACAGGATCTAACAGAACAAAAATTATCCTATACTTTTACAGTTCGATATGCTAATCATCCCATAGAAGATGTATCAATTTTAAAAAACTTTGCTCCTGTGTACCTTCATAAAATATTACGTTATTAGTTTCATACCAAGTTAGGACAGGATTTTACACCGAGTATTATAACTAAAACTTAAAAATTTTTAGACCTTCCAAAAATACGTAAGAAATACTATATTTTAGTAGCTGTGCCCTTACCCAACTCACTTTCAAAAACACAAAAATAATTTTCTTCAAACAAAATCGATATTATTACTTAATGAAAAAATGTTTAACATCTAACTCAAAAAAATCTCGATAACATATTTTTTAAATATCATAAACAAAACTGCTCGAAGACACAATTGAAAACGTGTTTAAAAGTCAACACAATAATTGTTATGTGTTTTACATAAAAAACATCAGATAACTAATATTTAGTTTGCATATAATATAATCAGTAAATGATAACCTTGTTAACAACTTAAGTGTAGGGTCTACATCATAAACTTAATATAGAGAACATTACACAATAAATACTGACAAATACATTATTTCAATTTAAACTCCAAACAATCAAAACATGTTTATTGGAAATACACACGTAACAAATATTTATTGTTAAACAAACTGAAATTATGAACTGAAAATCAAAGATAGATTCAGAGTATAATGAGTAAGACAATTCTAATGAACCAAATTAAAATACTGTAATTACACAGTTTCATAACTTCAATAACATTTCAGATATATTGAAGAAACCAATAATACTTAGGAATGATATATGTACATAGCAGTGTGGGGTACTAGCATAGCTAAAAATGTAAAATTATATTGTTTTCATTCAACAAAACCTTAAATCAAATTTCTGCTATTGATAAAACATTATAAACATAATGGGCACAAATCTAAATTAATTGAAACAAGCAATGGGGATGGGAACAATATTTATTTGTGTATGCACCATCTAGAATGCTAGTTTTTACAAAATGTTTAATGTGAAAGCACATAAATGTTTAACAGCAGCAAATGAAACAATCAATATACAAGTTATTTCAAAATACTGTGCATTATTTCAAATTCAAATTGTTTTATTTTTATATATATTTGTGTACAAGTATATATATTTTAAGTATGTTTTACAATTTGCAATTACAAACATGCAAATATCACAAATATCTCTGGCAATTATGAAATTTTTGTATATAACTTTTCCGATACAATTATCTTTATAGGTTTGCTTTCCACACACATCACAAACTCTCGGTGGCATGGAGACATTAATATTGTAACCGCCCTTACAGTTCAAACAACTTCTTCATTCATTGTATAAAATTTTATACTAGAAAAATACAAAGTGAAATATAATAACTATTCAAAAAAACACAGCAAGAAAAGTCAAGACACACATAAAAATATAATCACTAAAAATACATGACTGAACACATATAATAAAGCTATAATAACAGATTCATTGTTAAATAATATCATATTAATATTACAAATCTTCAGCAATGCTGGAAATAGAGGCAGCTGAAGTTGACCTCTGAGTCACACTGCTTCCTCCACTTGAAAATGAACTCCGACTTGTATCAATGTCTAAAGCTATTTCCGGTACATTAATTAGACATTTGTCTGTTTTATTGTCAATTTTTGTTATGTGCTTGACAGGATTGTTACACAAAACTTGGATAAAAATTAAGTTTAATTTGTTATTTTTTTTTACCTCATAATTCTGTTCATCATGAGGGGTCTCATCTTTTGCTTCTGCTAAACTACTGAGATGTTCCAAAGCATTGTGACTGTAATTTGGAGGTAGAACTCTGTTAATGTTTCTTTGAATGTTTCCTACCTTAGGCTGCTGCCTGGTATGAACACTTGTTGGCTGCCTAGCTAAACCAAATAACTTACTTAAGTCTCTTTGTATTCTCCTATTTCTATGAGCAAAAATAAGCGTTGAAATAATTGATGTACAAGCAAGAAGAGTAATGCTTAACTTTGCATACAAATGAGGAATTACAATATGAAGGATTGGCGAATTTAGGACCAGTACCGCTGTGAACGGGAACCAACAAACAAGAGCCATGACTATAACTAAAGCCGAGATACGAGCAGCTCTAGTTTCTTCTCTATATTTAAACATGCTAGCATTGGAAATGCGATATCTTAAAGAATTCACAATAAAACTTGAAGTACTTTTTAAACTTGTCCTCGTAGGAGATCTATTTAAATTAGGTTTGTTACTTTCAGATGAGTCAACTGAATCTTCTGTTTTGTTGCATATCTTTGGAGATTCTGATCCTGAATTTTGAACTGAGCTTGTATTTTGAAGGGTTGTAGGAACTATAGAATAATCTGAAGGTGTTTCACTTATGGTCGAATTTCCTATATAGAAGCCAGCACTGGAACCATTTCTTCTAGTTCGTTGACTATTTTTATGAGCTGCGGAATAAATCGACATGTACACCCAACACAGGCAAGAAAAAGGTAACACAAATACTAATATGCTATATACCACAGAAAATACTGATAAAAATATATTAGGAACAATAGGAGCTACGAATTCATTGGGTCTTCCACAAAAATGCCAAAAACTTGAAGCACCATAAAACAATCCCCCAATAATTCCCAAACTAAGAGAGAGCATCCAGGTAACAATGGTCATCATGGCACAGCGAGGATTATCTATATGAGAATGGTAATGTAGAGGATCGATGACAGCATAGTACTGATCAATTCCAATGAGAAGAACTGACATCACAGAAGCAGCACACATGCCTGTAGAAACTCCTTGATTGACAGCACACATTGCAGGCGAAACTTCATCCCATATTGAATCAATTAAAATCAAAGGCAGCAGAACCCAGCAAGAGAGCAGATTTGTTGCCAACAGGTTTATCACAAACCTATAACATAAAAATAATGTAATTAGAATTGAACTCAAATGTAATTCCACCAATATATTTGAAAAAATACTATTTAGTAAAAAAATAACCTTTATTTTGAAAAGAATATTTAAACATCCCATGATGTGCAACCTTTAAATATCAAATACCTCTTGTATCTGCAATTCATTAAATTAAATTATTAAATAACAATTTTCAATGTAATTTAATATGTAATGTTCTTGTAACGTGCAGATTTAATAAATTTAATTTCATGTTTACACATATTATACAAGATTCTGTAGAAGTAATGCAGAGTTTACTTAAATTAACTCAATTATTTTACTTGTTATTTTTTTCAAATGTTGCTTGATTTAATCATCTTGAATTCACTGATTAAACTATAATTAAAAAGTACTTAACTAAGTGAATACGTAATGGCTTACTTGCTGACGCGTTTCACTTACGTAAAAAACATTAGTTCTTTTTACGAAGCTGACCCTCTTGAGGGTTTTGAAACGCGTCAGCAAGTAAGCCATTACGTATTCACTTAGTTAAGTACTTTTTAATTATAGTATTTTATTTATGTTGTAATATAAAAAAATGTTATTGTTATTGTGTTTGTTCTGGTATCATTGTCCTATTTTTTTACAATTGTTTATCCATAATATGAAAATATAGAGTAATGTAACAAAAATTTAAAAAATAATTTTTTTTAACGCTTTTGGCTAACAAAGAAAATTAATAGTTATGAAATCTAATTAGCATGATCTGAATGTTGCCTACATCAAGGTTCTACAGCGGTTTATTTTCTTTGTAGCAATGGATTTTCTTATTTATATTTTATGTCCATGGTAATTATTTAATTTTTTTGTTTCAGTGATACTTTGTTAAACTAATGTTCACTCCCTTTTTAGTTTCTAAACTGGTTTGTATAGGGAAAGGAGTTTCTTATCTACAAACGTATAAATAGTTTAATTATATTTATTATTCAATTTACGAAACACTTGTAACTAACTGCTATTTCTTAATGTTATATAATAATATTATGTATAAACAGCCCTTCTCAAATAAAGTCACAATTATAACTGTATCTCTACATTAGCGTTATCACTTGTATATATTTCTAGGGCATTAGTAGATAGACACCTCTCTCTTTGACCTAAGTAGAGAAAAAGGCCTAGTTCTTTATTTTTATTCTAGAGCCTGAATTCTTTAATTGTCCTCTATTTACTCCTAGAATTATGACATTCTTCTTCATCTCTTTAATATATTCTATTTATCCTTTAGTCTACAACTTGGCTGTGTAGCAAGTAGACACTTCTCTTCACCCTAATTGAGAACAGGTCTACTGGAGGTAAGCGACCATGCCCACAAATGCCGTAATATCATTCTATCCCTAGAGGAGATCTTTATATCTTTTCTCTAGACCTACCTAATTGTCTCTACTCTTTCCCATCCTTCTCTCCTTACAGAAGGTGTGATGGGTAGATACATAAGTCTTATGACATATATACAAAAGTGCCCATGGCCCTGAACATGTGATACCGTAATATCTCTCCAATATTATGTAACACTGTTTATGTCCTCACTTTAATCTTAACAATATTCACGTTCATTTACTATCCTTTGTAAGCGATAACAGACATAACGACTTATCAGCTTAAAATTACAGATAAACAAAAATCCTTCACCTTGAAGTAACAGGTATACATTTCCTATAAGCCCTAAAAAAGACTACAAACACTTCAAGTATGCAAATGTCAGCCATAGTTTTTTATTATATCCCAGAGTATCCAATTTTATATCAATGCAATAATAATTTTATTCTAGACTATTAATCTTTCTCATGACTTTCATAGGTCATAATACTCCTAGATATCTTGATTGTTTGCAATGATGCAATGAGCTGCATAAAAAATGATTCATTTAAATTGATTTTAATCAATAGTTGAAATTATGCTGCATTTAAATGCAATTGACAATATTTATAAGTCAATATTTATTTAATCTATCAAATTTGTTTAATATTTACAAATGGTCTACTATCTTTAAAGTAATACTCATGACTGGATATATTCACATATGGTCAGGGATATGACGAAAGGTTTATATATATATATATATATATATATATATATATATATATATCCATATTTATAACTTCATAAGCCGAATTTTGAGAGAAAAATTGTGGAAGCTTAGAAGGTCCTACAGAGGTGGGAGATGGCTCAAACTAGAGCTATTGACACGAAGGAGTGGGTAAAAATAAACGTGTTTCTCAAATTATAACATTTATAGGGTTTTGAGGAACTTAAAATACCCAACATCTTCATAAGAAATATATTACAATGATAAACAGCCTGCTATGATTTTCAAATATTTCACCTAAGTACATCTGAGAAACAGCTGTTCAAATATTTTAACAGTATTAAAGGTTAATGAGAAATATGTACTGGGAATCAGGTTTAGTTATTGGAGTACACCTTATCCTACTAGATTTGTTTGACAAGTATATTAAATTTGTAATAATCACTGGTTATGGAAAAAAACATATTTTTAGGTACCTAGAATTAAATTAATATCAACAGATCCTAACATGCCATTTCAAATGAAAATAGCCAAATTCCTTCAAGACTTCCATTTTCCATAACTATAAATAAGGCTTAGGGTAAAGCATTCTAAAGAGCAGAGCTTCAATTAACCAAAGTTGTTTTTACACATGGTCAACTTTTTGTTTCACTAAGTCGAGTAAAATCTCAAGATGGATTAAAGGCACATATTGAAAATAGGATTGATAAAAAAAATCAAATTGAAAACGCATTTACCAAAAATATAGTTTATAAGGAAATTTTGTTATGATAAACTTGTATTATATAAAATTTAATTTGTATTAAACAATAAAATTACGATACAAAAGTAATAATTTGTATAAAAGAATAGGGGCATTTGTCCCTACAAGCCCCTAGTATATATATATATATATATATATATATATATATATATATATATATATATATATATATATATATATTCTTGATATTTAACGTTATCCATTGTTTTTCCGTTGCACTGACTTTATGAAGTTAATATATTACTAAGTAAGTAATTTAATCCACCATTAAGTGCAATAATTTTACCTTGAGTGATGAGGCACCTTTCGGTCAATTGACCATTGTCGAATCACTGATCTTTGATCAAAGATCAGTGATTCGACAATGGTCAATTGACCGAAAGGTGCCTCATCACTCAAGGTAAAATTATTGCACTTAATGGTGGATTAAATTACTTACTTAGTAATCAGTGATTCGACAATGGTCAATTGACCGAAAGGTGCCTCATCACTCAAGGTAAAATTATTGCACTTAATGGTGGATTAAATTACTTACTTAGTAATCAGTGATTCGACAATGGTCAATTGACCGAAAGGTGCCTCATCACTCAAGGTAAAATTATTGCACTTAATGGTGGATTAAATTACTTACTTAGTAATCAGTGATTCGACAATGGTCAATTGACCGAAAGGTGCCTCATCACTCAAGGTAAAATTATTGCACTTAATGGTGGATTAAATTACTTACTTAGTAACATATTAACTTCATATATATATATATATATATATATATATATATATATATAATGAAGTTTTACATTTAACTTCACATTAAACGAATGCAAAATTCATTCAAGGATACCTGAAGAAACCACTTCAATAACCATTAAAACAAAGCAGATAGACTTATCTAAATCATTAGTGCTACATCAAGCCCAGGTTGAAAAATTACCATGACAAATAATGATAGTAGGCCTAAATACTAAAGTTTTAACAACTTGATTTATTTCTCAATTAACTTAAATGTTAGGCCTCATAGTCAACAGTTAGAAAATTGTGTGAAAACTATTCAAATATTACATCATGTTTTCTAAACATTAACTTTCCTTATATTTTTTATGCAAATTCTTTCAAGATATCATGAATGTCAATTTTTCCATGTCATATTTAATAGTCATTATTGCAAGATTCTGACCATTGTTAATCGTAGATAGTTTTTTAAGAAGTTGCAGTTTTTAAAAGCTTTCTTCTCCAGTTGCATTTATTTGTAATCATGATACTCCTGTACATTTGCAATGGTGTATTACATCTGGAAATATTGAATGAGTTATACAGTATTACAAGAATATCATATATAAATATACACCTTATATGATTCTCTGAAAACACTTTTTCCCAGTGTCTTCATCAATTTGTGACGATTCTTAAAGTATCAATTTGTAAAGTATTTAAAGCTCACCATTTGTTCTTTAAACTCAAACTCATGTCTTCTGAATACATTTCTAAAAGTTTTCACAGGCTCCTTTAGTTTCATTAACAGATTTGTTAGTATATGAATACAGTGATACTGAAATTTAAATGGCCAATTGTTTCTGACTTTTTCAAAGATCAAAACATGCTAAAAATTGATGGAAATAAGGGAAACTTGGAACTTCATTATTAAGTAAACCTAACACCTTTATAAAGGAACTACTCTGATATATTTACAGATCACCTAAGAGGTAGCGGGCCCTCAGGAAGGTGCCTACATTGCCTTATGGATAATTTGATACTGGCTATCCTATTAATATTACTTATGTACTTTAACTACTTAATTAGAATAGGTTGGAAGGGAAATATGTATCAACATGTTTTTATTCATAACTTTACTTATACTACATAACTTTACATAATCCTAATTGCTTTGTTTATTTCATGATGAATTATATATTAATGTTTTTGTTTTTCTATGGCAATAACTCAGGAATTTCATCAGTGTATTATGAAACATGCATTATCTTGAAGGTAATTTGTGTGATTTGAATTAACCGGAGCTAGAATGGAAATTTAAAGATTGTAGGCTAAATATCAGAAAAAATAAGGCATTGGAAATAACATCAAAAATAAAAGGAATATGTTCAAAGCCTACATTTAAGAATAATAAAATTGGAATGATTTTATAATTTCAAATATTATTTCAAAAATAGCTTCTAACCATAAAAGGGCTAAATATAATAATATCTTTAAGAAGATAATTAGCGATTTCCAACTCAAAATATCAAATTGGTTCTCCCCTGGTAAACAATTTATTTATGAAACATATTCATAATGATTCTCTTAACTGCATTTAAAACAGTCTGAACTAGCCTGAAATCAAAGATTTGTTATTACAATGCTTTCAAAGCAAATCCTTAAATATTTGCTTATTACACTTTTGCTATTACTTGCAACCAGACTTTTTGTTAACTAAAGGTTGTTAAATTGTTAACTTACACTTGCAGGACACTCCAGGAGGCTGAAGAAGTCGTAAGACGAAAATGTTTCCTCCAAGTGTGAGTTAACAATTTAACAACCTTTAGTTAACAAAAAGTCTGGTCGCAAGTAATAGCAAAAGTGTAGCAAGTAATTAACAACCAGCTCGTCATGAACAGCAAGAAAATTTCGATATTAAATCTTTACTCTATGAATTTAGATTTTTCAATAAACCTTTGGTTAAAATCATATCTATTTCAAGAATTAACTTCATTTGAAATATTGATGGCAAAGATCCAAATATTATGTTTTATACTGTACAAATCTTGGTCCATAAACCACGCCATATATGGACCTTTTCTTTACTTAAGTACCAAGTAATACTTGCTTTTCATCTTTAAAAAAAAAACTGCAAAATTCTTATTTTTTTATTGCCAGTGTATACTATGCTAACAATTAATAAATAAATTTATTAAAACAACTACAGTGTTAAAAATGTTTACATTAAATTTTCAAAAATATCTTATATTTTTATATGTTTATATAAACATTATATAAGATCCTTAATTTGTAGTTTCAACACATGAAATTTAAGGATCTACATGTGAAATCAAGTTGATTATTTAAATGCTTTTAATTTTATAAGTTAAACTCTACATATTTGATACAGAACAAAGTTGCAGTATTTCAATTTGAATTTAGAAAATGAAACATGAGTTTTGTGTAAAATGTTAACTAAAATGAGGCTAATTGGTTTGCTAACATATTTATACAGATTTGTGATGAAACTAATTCCAAAATTCCTTGAAATTAATAATAACTATAAGTTGGCATGTGCTGCAGATGTTCTCTTTCATTCATAAATTGCTCTAGTTTAATTATAAGATTACATTAGGCCATTGTAATGCTTCAGACATCAAATATTTACTGAATGGTAATTCAAACAATTACCTAATTGTTCTGTAAATACCATCAGTCCAAATTATGTTTAATGTGTTCTAATTATAGTACAATAATTTATATTTATTTTTGTCATAAGAATTTTGTCTTGAGTCATTTTGATTTACAAAATCTTTCAAATGGTTTTCTAAAACGATGATTAATTTTCAAGAAATTTTACAATTCATTTGCAGTATAAGATTGACACAATTTTTCTACTTATACAACTCTTATATTTCCAATTATCTTATTCAACATTTATCTAAAACACTTCAAAGCAACGAAAAAAGATAACCACTTCTACAGAAATACAGAAAGTTAAAGAAATATTCACTTTAATCATTAAATATAAAAAAACGTATTTAAAAAAATATAAAATAGATAAAATATTTGATAACTTGCAGTTTTTGTGTTGTAAATCTTGAGGTTTTTATAAAAATTAAACTTGTTTGTATTATCTTGGCAAAAAAACCACACCAGAGTGAGGCAGACTCATACCAACACAACACACCTGAGCAACAGTCTTGTCAGTATTTCATAGCATTGAAAAATGATCTAGCGCGAAACGCGTCTGCTGAATATAAATCAGTAAGTAGTGTTTTTTTTTGCCAAGATAATACAAACAAGTGTAAAATATTTTGTTTCATAGGTAAAAATAAAATGCAAAAACATATGAGTTACTTAACTAATAAAACTAGTCTCTATAAAAAATATTTGTGAGAAAATATTTATACTCGTAAAATATTTTCCAAAACGGATGTAAAATACATCAACTAAACATCTATCTGTAGTTGTAATGTTCTGAAATAGTGAATTAATTTTTGAATAATCATTTAGATAATTGTGAAAGCTTATTAATAAATGTCAACATTAAACAAATAACATATTTATTTGACAAAAATACACAAATTTTATTTCTGTTTAAAAGAAATTAATATTATTTATAATCATTTTACAAATAATATAAAATAAATATATAAAAATGTATACAATAAATATACAAATGATAAAAAATTTCAATATGTACATTTATTTAGTAAAAACGTATGTATAAAGTTTATCTCATGGTATTCACTCTTATATTTATCTTTATAAAACATATTTGGGGCAAAAGACAAAATTTTGTTACTTAAAAAGAAGTATAATAAGTACAAAAATATCAAGACAAATATAAACTCAAAGAAAGGCAATACAAGTGAAACAACAGTATGTATTATAACAAAAAAATAACAACAACAAAATAATAATGTAGTACTAAAAGGAAAATCTATTTTTAGAAAGTACAAAAGAAAAAGGCATAAATATGAAAACTAAGAAATCAAAGAAAAATAAATAAAAACCTATTGAGTTATAAATATTTAGATATTGGAAAAAAATTAAAACACCGCCAAATACATGATTTATTGTCATTGGTGATCCTTATTAATAGTAATAGGTGGTAAATCTTTACAGTGCTTCAAAAATCCACCGATTAAAAAAGTTTGTCCAATGTCAAGACATCTACTATATGAAGGAATAAAATATATGCAAGGATAAAGAGTTTTGTATGACCAATTGTTGTTCTTTCTTAAACTTAAAACAGAGTACATATCTAGGATAATATGGGAGACGCAATAAAACTTCTTTTACTGCTTTCTAAAAATATGTGATCTCTAATTGTGCAGTTACCAAGCATCGTGCAAGAGGTTGAATACACGAAAGATGCGTACAACGAAATATGCGTACACCAGGAATATTGCGAAAGATGCGTACAGGATCAAGTTTTGACAGATGACGAGGGTAAGCTATGACGTCAGAACATTGTTACAGGCGAAATTTGCGTACAACTTTTAGGCGAGCACAGATCTTTTATAATCATTGAGCTATATAAATGAGTTTACCTCTGAACTAAACATGAATGTGGCTTTATTTCTCGGGGCTGGAGATAGTTTAAAACTTTATCTATTATACCTGATTTCCATCACACTTTTATTGGCTTTGGACAGGCAAAATGATAGAGATATCTTGTTTTCATTTTGGCGTGTTTAAAACCAGCTTGTAGCCTCGGTAATTTTTTTGTTGTTTTATATTTTAAATTTTAAAAAAATTTTGTTTTCATTTTAAGTATTTTTTTCATTTTAATCTATATTACAACTTGACCAATTTATTTGATTTTACCCTCTGATTTTTTGGGTCTAATCTAATCTCCTTTTTTTTATTTAGGAAAGAGATCTTAAACAAGACATTAGTTTCCAGTTTTTAGGTATTTTTGTAGTTTTTTAAAAAAATTTTCGTCTGACTTAGTATAATTTGTTTTTCTTTACTTTCCTCCAGTCTTATGTGCATAGGAGTCGAAGTTTCAGTCTCATTCGTTTAAATCGACCTTATAACCTCGACAGTTAAAAGTAAAGTGATCACTGACTAAAAGCAACCCTTTTTTGACCCATTTTGACTGGGAGAATCCAAAACCTTGAAAGTTATTAGCAAATAGTTTAGGGGTAAATGACCTGGGTTGGCAACTGAAGTTTGGTTTGTACGCTTTTTCGCTTGTCAAATTTACGACTTAACCTCGTCAATTGCTGTTGTTTCCTCTTGTACGCATATTTCGCTGTACGCATATTTCTCTGTACGCATTTTTCGTGCCACCATGAGGATACCTCAACACTTAATGGCGCTCTATATTGAATAAAGAATGTCTTGAAATAAAGGAATTTCATACACAGCATTGCCCTAAAGAGAAACTGTTATATTTAGGGCTATGAAGAAAACAAATAATGTTTTATTGCAAAAATAAATTATTAATCGATTTATTTTACCAACAATAATTTACGAGTTTACATTAAATATCCAAACTATACAAAATGTAAAAAAATACCTGTTCGACAATGTTCTCAGTCCTGGCCTCCGATAAAATACTAGGAGCACCAATGAGTTTGATGCTGAGGCTACAATGAATATAAAAATAAGGATAATGTTGATCAAAATCTCATCTTCGCCAGGCGCCATCCGCAGTATTGCCTGAAACAAAAGTCATTTTCAAGCTTTACAAATTTCTGGAAGTTTTAAAATAGCTTCATGCAAGTTACATTTATCAACTGAGGAAAAATATAATTAGAAGTCACGTTTTTACGTGTTAGATACGTGTTTCAAGAAATGTCTCGTTTTTATTTCAAAATGTTGAATGTAAATTGAGTTCACGCTCAACTGGCGCGAAAAGCGTGAGGAATAATTTCGTCAAGTTAATGTTAACTCAACTAAAAACAATTTCAGTACCTTAGTGTTTCATATCAAGTTTTTGTTACAAAACGTAGTAAATTGTAAAGTTGTAAAACATTGTTATTAATATATTTAGAAAAATATAATCACACATAAAAATGTACTGGTTGCTGTAATAATTCTGAATATTACAATAATTACAATATTATTTAAAACGAACGCCAACAAACAATCAATAATATATTTTTCGAGCGTGTTCAATGGCAAAGACACCATCATCAGTGTTTCACTTTAAAGAGAAAAGTATCATGTTCATATATGGTACCGTGTGAACGAATGGGGAGCTTAAAGTGATTTAAGGGACTATACTTTGGTATATAGTAGAATAGGAATGGGTCTGTGACAGGGTAGGGATGCGATGTTGTCAGTTCGAATGCATTGACAGTCAACCCGCCACTGCCAGCGACTTAAATTGCAGAACGAAGCAAGCTACACCACTAGTAAATCTTTCCACCACAGTTACGATGTTACCGATCGACGAACGGAAGTATAACGTCGATTTGGCAACAAGGTTCACCCACGCGGCAAGATGTGAATTTCCTATTAGCTCAAACAGCTGTAATCCCCATTCCCTCTGGTCGATTTCACCTACACAGAATCCTATTCTGTTTTAAATCAAACTATAATATTATTTGATTCCATCATCACTTGAGCTACTAGTTTCCATTAACAACACTTACATTAATTAGTACACTAATATATAAATAATTAACACACTAACATTAATTAGTATGTTACACTTGTCTATAGTAGTACTTACTTTTCTGATTATTGAATGAGTGCTCAAATCAAATTATTAAACTCAATAATCAAAAAGTAAATTTTACTATAAGCAAATGTAACATACTAACAATTGTTCAAGTGTCTCAGTGCACTAATATTATTATTAATTTCAA
This sequence comes from Prosapia bicincta, assembly GCA_036971475.1. NCBI lineage: Eukaryota > Metazoa > Arthropoda > Insecta > Hemiptera > Cercopidae > Prosapia > Prosapia bicincta. The sequence goes on from JBAIZL010000001.1 coordinate 166,408,939, forward strand.
AAGTAAATTTATCGATTAGCTATTCATTTTATCAAAGTGAATTTTATCAAATTGAATATAAAAATTATTCTGTTAGTGACACGTTTTTTATTGAACGTTATTCTGTTTTATTGAAACGTTGTTCAAGAATTCCTCCTACTAAATGCAACATACATTTAGTAAGAAGCAACTACTAAAGACATTGAACAGCAAGTATAAAAACCGTTTCCTTGCTTTTACCATCAATCCTGCTTCATTTCCCTCGTATTCTTGATGCTGTTGTATTAAATTATAAAATATTAGTTTTTCATCAACATCCTTTTGCTTTAATGTAGTTTATTATTCCGTTAGGGTGATTTGCAAAAGACGCATCGTAGATAATTCGCGTGTATAACAAGGTATTTACGCATCGACAACTTTTCAGTTTAATCGTTTATTCTATAATTTGTATACCAATTATAAATCTGGTAGGTTATTAATTTCAAATTAGTTTTCTTCCGTTGCATGAAAACTGTGTTATTTTGGAGGTAGGGAAATCCCCGCATTGGGTCTTTGGCAGGCTGTGGCAGGTCCTGCAACAGATAATCTGTGTTAAATAGCAAAGATTTTCGGAGTAAATTGCGGTGTACAACTGCTGCAGAATTACGTCTACGGGTGGTACTCATTAATAGATTCAGTGGCGTAATACAATGGCTACTGGGATGCTCTTTGTTGTTTTTATAGATTAGAGGGAAACGATCACTCCTTTTACTGGATCACGTGATCTCAAGGATTAACGAGATGAGTTCATGCGTACCTCAGACCAAGTCCCTAGTCTGAGGGCCCAGGCCTTAGATAAGGCCAACCTAGAGTGGATAAAGGCCCAATTGCACTACCTGGACCGAACTAACCAGACGGGATACTAAAGGTACGGTAGCCTGACAGTTCAGAAGGTTATATTGATCCCGAGAAGTTCTGGAAAGCCGTCGAAATCGTAACGTCTGGTTGGAGCTCGTCTCGTCCCAAGGAGGGATGGTCACCAGGCCAGGTCTTATAGTAAGGTCGTCAGACGTTTGCATACTGGTACCCTCCCTTGAGACCCTCCGTGTCTTGGGCCTGATGCTAGTCACTCGGGCGGAAGCTACAAGTTTGACGTCGGATTCATGGGGGCATAGACTCACTATGCTTGATAGTAGATTTAAAAATAAGCACCTATATATGTGTTGCTGTAGGGCTTGAAGATAAGGGCCGTAAGGCAAGGTGCTCCAAGTCCTAACTCTTCTTATATTTTTACGCAAAACACAAACGATTCATGTTTGGATTACGTCATCATGAATCAAACGACTCTGAATAAAGTCTCGCCAACATTAGCGCTTTCTCTTAGAGAACATTTGAAATGCTCAATAATGAATGATACTGATTGACTGTACGTGATTGGAATCTTGTGTTCGTAGAGCCAACTTGTAATGAAACTAATAATCTGTACCTAAACGTATTTGACAATCTATTATTTTAACTGTAAACGCTTTATATTCCTAGTGTTTACCAAAAAAATACAAAAAAGATTTAATTACTTTACATTCAAGTGAATATTTACAAAAGCACAACAAATCTGTGTCAGTTGTTACAGTTGGGTCTAGTGGTTTACCTTGTTATTTATTCTTTCTAAAATAAGGTCCGTTATTGCTGTTCAAGGTAAGTCTTGATATTAAATTGGCTTCTTTCTACGAATTTTATCCTTCTTTCTGCTTGGATAGTAGAGACATCTATTACCTTTATTCAGTTTGATCTAACATGCCAGACGAAATTACAAAAACTATTACAACTGCCCATCACACTTTTGTAAAATTAAAGATTTAACACCTTGAATTTTTAATTCGATTAATACCTTAAACGGTATAATTGATCTTGGATAAAAAATACAAAACATAACTCTCAATTATTTTTAATTTGTATATTTTGTAACACATGTTTGTAAATCTCGTATTTCTGTGTATTGAGATGTAGTACTTATTTCTTTAGAGAGTTTCTCGGTTGTTGATATCTGTGTAATTGTGATTGTTTCTATTAAGGGATCAGCAAAAGAAAGTTAGAGTGCAATTTGAAGTGGGTGTATGTGTTCCTTGAATAAGGAGTACAAAAACACAACTTCTGTCTACAGAAAAGTAACAATAACAGACAAATTTATCCATACACGGCAGTTTGCGACTAAAATATGCTTCCTTCACATGTATTCTGCGTAGGCCATAACCGCCCCAATGGACACCGAAACAACAACTAAGAAATTAATTGACACTATAAATATATAACACACAAAATGGATGTAGTGGCAATATAAGCAATAACTTATATATTACATAAAATACAAAAAAAAATAATACAACATGGAAAAAAAGAAATTCATCACGCTCAAATAAAAAAAACCATATATAAGACCACCTCAAAAACTATAAAAGTGAAGGTACTATACAGAATTGAAAACAAAGCACGAATTTCAATAAAACATACAACACACAAAAACGAAAATGTTAAACTGGAAGTGCATAACGCATACAAACTAAATTATGTGAACTATAAAATTCTGTCAACAACTTAAAGCAACTGTGGTGTAAATTTTTATATTAATTAAAACAACCTCTCACCACAAATTCAACAAATTTTATTTTAACCTTATGTACATTTCGACTACAAAGTAGTCATCTTAAGAGGTATTTTTACAAATAGCTAACTCTGAAGTTAAATATAAATAAATAAGTTAGTTATTTGTAAAAATAACTCTGAAGATGATTACTTTGTAGTCGAAATGTACATAAGGTTAAAATAAAATTTGTTGAATTTGTGGTGAGAGGTTGTTTTAATTAATATATAAAATTCTGTATTCGACAAACAGGTAGTAAATTTCAATAAAGGCTCAAAGACCACTCACAAACTGAATTAAAAATGACACTAATTTTTTGCTCACTAAATAGAAAGAAAAGACACATACAAGAACACCAGTCACAACCTAAATATTCTTAAAAAAACTATCACATCTGAACAAACTAGAATATAAAATACACAAACATATAAAGAGGGAATTTAGTAACACCAGAACACAAAACACAATCATATTAAATTAGCAAACCCTGTTCAAACCACATTTATTGTTTGGCCACTTTTTTAACACGTCTTTAAAACTTCACCGCCTAGCTCAACAACGCATCCAAGCAACCAACATAGGTACTTTGCGTTCGAAAACGTTTTGTTTCGGTAAATTATTTTTATAAATTTACAAGAGATAAACGTTCAACAATATACTGTATTATTAGGTTTAAAAATAAAAGTTTAGCTGATCGTCATGGATAACAAAAACCAACGTGCTAAACATAAATAAATATGAAATATGAACCTACAATAAATGTAATTTATGGGGTTATAACCAGTGTATTTAAAAAGGTTACGGAGGTTTTGAAAATATTTCTTCACATTTTAAAGAATCCTTTCTTTAAATTAAATTTTTTTTGGACCATAGCTTCCAGTAACAAGTAGTCTGTAAATATGGTACAGTAATTTTGTCCACTGTACTTTAACCTTCACACCAAACAAATAGGACTTTTAAACTTATAAATTACTACATTATTAAGATAATAATAAGTCGTTAAAATTATTTTGCAAAATCTGCTAATTTAGTTTATTTATGGTTTAGTTAGTTCCTCTTAGGTTCCTAACATAAAATTGAAGAAAATAAATTAAAAATGAAGACACTGACATTAACTATACTCATATTATCTTGAAACTTGTTCTCCAAAGTTTCTCAAGTTATAAAACGTGGACAACTGGAAATGTTCAAAATTTACCAACAATCTCCCCTTGGTTACATAATGAAAGTGCGCCATGGTTTAAGTTAGATGTGGCTAATTTGCCATGAGGTTAACTTTCTTTGTTCTAAATTTGCCATGAATAAACAAAAACTCTTTAAACTGGCTATAAATCTTTTTATTTCTTATGTACATTTTTTTATAAAACTGTTACAGTCCTTGTTAGATTTATTGCACTAAAATACGTATTTATTAATAAAAGCAGAATTAATTAATGTTTGCCCTTTGTTTTAGCAATCTGAAGAAAATATATTTTCTCCTAAAAATTTGTGAAAATTGATATCATGCTTAAAACGTTAACAACTCCATAGAAGCGTAAGAGTGAAGAGAACTGAACTCGGCTGTAAGCGAGTGAGACAGAAAAGGAACGAAATCTTTGGCTGGATTAAGTTATTTCCAAACCGTTCTAATTATATCATTGCCTGGCCGTCTTCGCGTTCACATTATAAAGTTTAATCGCCGAAAGAAGATGAAGACCAACTTGATAACATTTAAAAGGTCATTATTTAGACCAAAATAACGAATATAAACATTTTAGACATTAAAAATTGTTAAACAATTTAAACGCACACAAAAGTGTTTCTCCTCCTCCAAGTAATGCGATTCTCCTGTGAATTGTGTGTGTTGAAAGCTACGTGAAAGATTAATTTAGTTTTTTCGTTGACTGTGGATAATTTTTGAACTTTAAAAGGAATTAGAATTAAATTTTTACTGATGACATGGCCTACCTAGCTGACTCGTTCTTATGCAAATGTTTCAAATTTAATTCTAATAGACTATTTAAAATAATACACTTTATTTTAAGTAAATCGTCGTTCATGATCATTTTATCAAATTTAATGTAGAAATGCTCCATTAATAGCAGTTGTCAAAGATTTGAATAAATTAGTATTCATAAATGTAGCGAGTACTTCTAGTGGGTACAACACCGCTAAACTACAAGGGACTTGTGTTCGATTTGTACCTGGAAATTTTTTTAAAAATCGATTCATTACAATTTTTTAAATTTAAAAGCTGCTATATTTACAGTTATTTATTTTATTTACTAGGCTATCTAGTTCATATCGTTTTAACGTTATTTATTTTAAAATGTTTTTTTAATTTACCCAAATTTCAAATTATTAAACGAATATTTTATTAGACTTTATAGCAACTAACAGCAGAATTTGTAGCATAGTTTAACATTTTACCCCTTTTATCGATATTAACGTTTATGTAGAAACAAATCTCAAGTAAAGACGTCAGTAGGCAGTCCTAAGACCGATCCAAGGGATTCCAAAGGTATCTAGAATTCTTTTTACACAGCGAGAGAACATTTACAACGTAAGTTTGGTTATATAATTATTTGTAAAAGTAAACTGCCTGATCTCCAACTTGTCAAGCATCATTACACAACATCACTTCTATATCAAGCAATAAATACGTTAATTACCGGAGTTGAAGTAATTAATGCAGTGATAGTGAACTTTCCTCCTGACCCCTGCGAGAGTAACAGATCGATAAAGATCTGCTTTATGATATGCTAACATTTCTTTTTAGCAATAACAGCAATTAATCAGTGATAAAGAGGCAAAAACATGGAAATAAGTATCAAATAGTGAGGAAGTGTAAAGCTGGCACTCATTCTGCTGTAATCGTGTAGGTTCGTATTTTAAATTTCAAGACACATTACAACTAATTTAACTGGAGAAAACAAGATAAGGGTCTGCTTTAATATGACAGAAAATGTCACGTGTTAAATAAATGTTACCGTTTATATTTATACCTTTTACAAATCTAACGATTAAAGGGTGCAGCGATGGGGATTTGTGGGTTTAACTCTTCCCAAAAGAATGATAAAACTTAACTTTAAACTTTTAGCGAATAAAATGTTACTTTAAATTGCCCAGTATTAATTTTATAATAATAATAATAATTTAAAAGTCTAATAAGAAAATCCAAATAGCCTATTCAAGATAGAGCTCATATAATAAGACTTGACAGTGAAATGAAAGCTATTATCAAATATGCGTGCTCATTCAAAGAAACTTCTTTTATTATTATTGAGAAATAAAACGCACTAGGTACGGTGGCACGAAAAATGTCTACAGCGAAATATATGCGTACACGGGAAACAATAGCAGTTGACGAAGGTAAGTCGTAAATTTGATAAGCGAAAAAAGCGTACAAACCAGACTCCAGTTGGCAACCCAGAACATCTACACCTAAACTATTTGCTAATAACTAAAGGTTTTGGATTCTCCTAGTCAAAATGGGTCAAAAAAGGGTTTCCATATTATCAGTGGTCACTTTGCTTTCAACTGTCGAGGTGATAAGCTTTATTTAATCGAAAGAGACTTATCAAAAAAGGTTGAAACTTCGACTCGACTCCTAAGCACATGAGACATGAGTTACACTTAGATGGAAAGAGAAAAAAAACAAAGTATATTAAATCGGACGAAAAAATTTGAAAAAAATTCAAAAATACCTAGAAACTGGAAACTAATGTCTTGTTTAAAATCTCTTTCCTAAATCAAAAAAATAAATTAGATAGACACAAGAAATCAGATGGTAAAATCAAATAAATTGATGAAGTTGTAATATAGATTAAAATGAAAAAAATTCTGTAAAAGGAAACAAAATTTCAATTGAAAATATAAAAGAACAAAAAGTTACCGAGGCTACAAGCTTATTTTAAACATGCCAAAATGGAAGCGCAAGATATTTCTATCGTTTTGCTTGCTATGAATATTTCTATACATTTTAGTACATTTATCATCCATTCCTAAAATTAAGAAAAGGCTGAAATCCGCCTTCCTAATGGTTTTCTTTATCGACGCGTTTCAGAATAACTGCATTCTCAAAAATTTAATAGTATTCTAATATAAGTACTCCTAAAGTCTTGAGAATGGAGTTATCCCAAAACGCGTCAACAAATAAAAATATTTTAATGTTAGGAAAGGCAGAAAAATGTACTCAAATGTATGTTAATAAATATCCTTATACAATGTTCGTAAAAGGCTTCATTGTGTTTAACTTCGTTTGACATATATATGAGAAATAAATCTTGACACGTCGTACTTAAAAGAATTCATTATATACTTTTTAAATTTAGAGTGTATTTAAATTAATACAAATTTAATTCACTCATGTTAACTGTGTCTAATTTTAAGCTATATAATGGGATTTGATTTTCAAAATTTTGCCTTGGAGTACAATTAGCTCAAAGTCACCACGTAATGTCAATACATCCGCCTCGTGAAAGGAAGCTTGTGCTACTGTAACGAATATATAAGTTTATGTGCAATGAAACATGTCAGTAGGCTTATGTTTACATTATTAGTCACCTAGTTACTACGTATTTACATATAAGTTTATCATTATGAACTCATGACTTGTATCCTCGAACGCTGGCTATCAACACTGCAATATTACTATTCGCAGCACTTCGGAACTACTATAAATAGACTTCATAGTTTAGGCGTATATCTTAACTTAGGAGACACGATCGTTCAATGATATTCGTAGTGCGCGACATACTCATAACCAATGTCATCGAAGCCAATGCCCGTTTACAGCAAAAACGGAAACACTTAGCATCAGATTTGTGTTTAAGTTTTTCAATTTTTAAACGTTTTAATCGCGTTTATTTCACTCTTCTTTCTTCGTTTTGCATTATTTATTAGACTGTTATTTGATTCAGGAGCTGGAAGAGACCTAAGCTTAAGAAATGTTCGATGTAGAAGAAATTTGACTTCATGAAGTTTATAGGAAGAAAGAGTTAGAGTATTTTGTCCCATTGGAAAACAGAAAACTAAAAACACAGCTTCTCACACTAAATATTATTATTATTCCTTTTTTTCATATTTTAATAAACCATTGCTATCTACGGAAAGGTGTAAAATGATGCAATATCTCAATATATACTAAATAGGAAACCTAAAGTGTAACTTATCCCCCTAACAACAAAATACCGCTACGGATTATGTTATCAAATGTAATGGAGAATTCGTTAACGGTTAAAGTATAATAGAATACTTAAAAACCAACAAATTCTTCTACAATTTTAATGGAACTAAGCGAGTCTTAAAATTTGAGTTTCTTTGAAAGGCATTGTTCAATTGACTACCTCGAATTTTATTCGTATAATTTTAACAATGTTTTGCGTTTGCAGGCTGACATCCTTTTTTTGTTATCTCTCTTTCCCGAAATTTAATAAAACGCTATAAAATTGCAAGGGGGAGAAATTTGAAGGATTTTTCTTGGTGGAAAACGTGCATAATGAAATGAAGGTGCAGTGAATAAAAGAGCCTTGCCCTGTGGACCTATCAAGGGCTAAAGTCAGCGTTTGTCATCAGGGTCAGAAATAATCTAGTTTCAGCTTAAATTTATAATAAGGGTTTCAGCCATAGTTCCTCCACGTTGGAGATATGGACGTTCCAAGATATTCGGACTACGACGAGCAAAACCACATCTTAATGTCTACTGTCCGTTCGTCATTGCTCTTGTCATTGTCCTAACCTAGAAAAGCATGACAGCGAACACAAAGGATCAGATTAGTCTTATTTTTTTAAAAGATTGGCAATTTATGATTTATAGAGATACTTTTCGATACGAATTCTCAATCTTAGTTCTCAGAGGTCTGATCCAACTTCCATTTACTGTCGTCCTTAGGCTGAAGATGGGTTCACATGCATCTAACTGGTTGTCTAGCTTTCTCAATCGTAGATCTCAGTGGTATGATCCAACTTGCATTACTGTCATCCCTAGGCTGAAGATGGGTTCACATGCATCTAACTGGTTGTCTAGCTTTCTCAATCCTAGATCTCAGTGGTATGATCCAACTTGCATTACTGTCGTCCCTAGGCTGAAGATTGGTTCACATGCATCTATCTGGTTGTCTAGCTTTCTCAATCCTAGATCTCAATGGTATGATCCAACTTACATTACTGTTGTCCCTAGGCTGAAGATGGGTTCACATGCATCTAACTGTTTGTCTAGCTTTCTCAATTTTGTAGATCTCAGTATGATCCAATTTGCATTACTGTCATCCCTAGGCTGAAGATGGGTTCACATCCAGGTACATGGTTGTCTACCTTATGGATCTCTGTTTATCACCACCCACTTTGCCCTAGTGATGTTCAGACTACCTCCATATAAAGATATATTAATAAGAAGAACAGCCCTATTGTGTTTTCATCTGCTGTCAGTTCGCCATTGTGGTTGGCTATTACTGTTAACTATTCACCAATTTTTTTTTATTCCTTCACTGGATTACTGCAATCTTTTCTGAATAAATCTAAGGAATCGCGTTGAACATCTACGGGAGAGACAGAAACAATCCATACTTATTGATTTAATCAGCTTTCTAGAACGCACTACTCGTTTTGCCCTCTTGTTCCCATCCGTCTCTGGCCCCTTTGTCACATGTTAAAGATATAGGGCTTTCGTCGATTGATTAGACTTTACATTATTAAATATCTTAATATAATCAACAAAAACAAAGACAACCTTTTTCACGTTCCTGCAGAGATAATCAGTACTTATATAATGAAGATATCCTTTCTACATCATTATATGTTCTTCAAAAATTAAACATTTGATGATGAATAAAAATACCGTTGCTTATGAGCCAAGGCTAATAATTAGTCTTGACTCATAAGCAACCGTATTTTTATTCAACAAAAAATTTTGTGAGTGTACACCTGATTAAACATTTGACGATATGCTGAGAGAATGCCAACCAGGTACCATTGGTTCACTATGTACAGCACAGTCCGGGCAATCGGAAAGTGATTTTGTTCCCAGTACTTCAGAGAAAAAAGATTAAAGAATATCCAACACAGATAGTACTTGAAGTGGTTATTTTGTGATATTCCTTCAGTGCTAGGTTACTAGGTAAATAAGCTGTTTGGTTTGATAGAGTTTAATGCCTAAGTTATCTCCCCCGACATTAAAATAATCTGCATTCGTACGTCATATACATATATAATAAGACTTTTTATTACTTTACTGGCACACTGACACCATTTGAGGTCAGAATAGTCACAAAATATCTCCTAGTCGAATTGTTTAAAATAGAGTAAAACACATTTGTATATCTTGTGCAATATTTTCATTAATTTTATTATCCGTTGAACAAAACGACATAAATAAGAAGAAACCACACAAAAAGACGCTCATTGCTAGCACGGATGAACCTGTATCTCTTGGATCGTCTCGTGGAAAGTACTGCGTACACTGCAACTGTGTACAATACTTAGTTTGCCCCTTGTATTTAGTAGAAAGTATTCTTGTGTTATCTGACTTAAAACGAAGGTAAATTGATATTGATAAATGTGTAAGGGAAACGAAATAAAAAAAATGTGTCGAAACTATACCGTGTTAAATATCTCTAGACAAAACGTTGAAACCATTTTTTTTTTTTTGCAGTTTCAAGGCGATCAGCCAGTGTGTATTATCGCCTACGGAGGTTAGCGAGAACTTGTGATTAAAAGTTGATTTAAGTAGGGTATAAAACCACTTGATAATAAGTAATTAAAGGGGTTCACGACATCACATGTTGCAAATATGACATTGCCATAGGCGTATCTTGGGTTGTATATGGTTTCTGATGTAGTCATTCCCTTTATTTATGTTGCGCTTTTTTTAATCTCTTCGGAATACGCGTTGAAAAAGGAAAGACAAGTAGATCGTATACTTGAAGTATATCTATTCTCTATCAGTCTTAAAGAGATGTCAACCCGTTACAACCGCCAGTAAGAAGAGAGCCGAGGAAGGTAGAGTAAGAAAAAAACATAATGATACCCTGTAACTAAGGATAAGAGAAAGTGTAGCATCGCGTGGACAGAGTCGTTATATGATTCTCAACTGGGAAGACAGGTCTCAAAAGCTACCCGGGACTTGAGGTGTATTAATAGTTGAGTTTCATTAACATATATTAAAACCATACAAAATACTGATTATATATATATATATATATATATATATATATATATATATATATATAATAATGAATAGTTTATTTATATCTGGATTACATCCATTCATTTCGAATTTTCAATTCGTGAGGAAACGTATCAACACACACACACACACACACACACACACACACACACACACACACACACACACACACACACACACACACACACACACACACACACACACACACACACACACACACACACACACACATACATACACACACACACAAACACACACACACACACACACAAACACACACACACGCGCGCGCACACTCGTGTGCGCGCCCGCACACACACTCAGGTATTTTTCGTGCACAAATACCTGTCTTATTGAAAAATACGAGGTAAAACAATTTAGACATTCCGACCGATATAAACAATCTGGTTACGATTTTAGAAATTTTTAGTTTGTTTTAAATTATAAATGGATTTCAAGCTGAGATACCGAGCAAGGGAGGGACATTTGTTAAGTTATGGACGGCCTTTGGCGTTTTGCCAAAATAACTGTCTTGACTACAACTCACCTGTTGGTACTCCACTTTCTGAATCCAGATTTAAAACCATGGAACAAAATACTTAACCATTGTGCGTCTCCATCCGATAAACCATAAAGGAACGTGACGTTTTCTGTATGCTAGCCTTTACTTTATTCCTAAATGTACTTTCCTTTATACAAAAATACACTTTCTGATTCCATATAAATACAAAACCTAACATATAAAATAAAGAGCCGGTCATTCCCAAATAAGTTGTCAGATAGTCGACTTGTATAAATCAAATCGTTTGGCATCCATATATAAAATTTCGTAAAACGAATTTTGAGAGAAAATTGTGGGAGCTTGGAAGGACGTACAGAGCTGGGAGATGGCTCAAATTAAAGATATTGACACGAAGGATCACAGGCAAATATAAGCTTTTCTCAATTTATAACATTTATATGGTTTTGGTGAACTTAAAATATCTAAAATCTCCAAAAGAAATACATTGCAATTAAAAACAGCTTAGTATAATTTTCAAATATTTCAGCTGAGAAACAGCTGTACAAATATTATATGAAAAACAGCCGAGTATAAATATTTTAACAGTATTAAAGGTTAGTTAGAAATATAAACCTGGGATGAGGTTTAGTTAATGAAGTAAGTCTTATCGTACTAGATTTGTTTGACAAGTGCATTAAATTAGAAATAATCACTGGTTATGGAAAAGAAAACCTATTTTTACCAAGAATTAAATTAATATCAACAGATCCTAACTTTCCATTTCAAACGGAAAAGAACCAAATTCATTTAAGACTTGCATTTTCAATAACTATAAAAAAAGGCTCAGGGTCAAACATTCTTAAGACCAGGGCTTCAATTGACCAAAACTGTTTTTACACATGATCAACTTTATGTTGCACTAAGTGGAGTAAAACCTCAAGATGGATTAAAGATACATATTGAAAATAGCGTTGGTCAAAAAAATCAAATTGATACCCATTAACAAAAAAAATATAGTTTATAAGGAAATTTTGTTATGAAAAACTTGTATTATATAATATTTAATTTGTATTAAAAAAGTACAATTACGATACAAAAGTTTAAAATTTGTTTCAACAAGAATAGGGGCATCTGCCCCTACAAGCCTCTAGTCCATATATATAATTTCGTAACCCGAATTTTTAGAGATAAATTGTGGGAACTTGGAAGGTCGTACAGGGCTGGGAGATGGCTCAAATTAAAGGTATTGACACTCAGGAGCGGAGAAAAATATAGATTTTTCTCAATTTACAACATCTATATGGTTTTGAGGAATTTAAAATACCCAAAATCTCCATAAGAAATGCATTGCAATTAAAAACAGCTGAGTATGATTTTCAAATGTTTCAACTGAATACAGCTGAGAAACAGCTGTAAAAATGTTATATGAAAAACAGCTGAGTACAGATATTTTAACAGTACTAAAGGTTGAATAGAAATATGAGCTTGGGATTAGGTTTAGTTAATGGAGTACGTTTTATCGTACTAGATATGCATGACCAGTGTATAAAATTTGAAATAATCACTGGTTATGGAAAAGGAAACATATGTTTACCAATAATAAAATTAATATCAACAGATCCTAACATGCCATTTCAGAAGAAAAGGAACCTTATCCTTTTAAGACTTGCATTTGCAACGATTATAAGACTTAAATTGCTCAACTTTATAGTACACAAGTTCGAGTAAAATCTTGAGATGGATTAAAGATACATATTAAAAATACGATTGGTCAAAAAAATCAAATTGAAAACACATCTACAAAAATATAGTTCATGAGGAAATTTTGTCAGAAAAATTTTAATTATATTATATTAATTTGTATTAAAAAATAAAATTACTATACAAAGGTTTAAAATTTGTTTCAATATGAATAGGGGCATTTGCCCCTACAAGCCCATAGTCATATTACAGTTTCGAAAAATTATAACCGTTGATTCTTCACATTTAAGTTTCAGTAATGTACATTTTACGTTTTTATTTACAACGTTTCTGAAACTTTATGTTTTTGACCGTAATTTTCAAATAGGCCTACTCCCAATGTATGACGTATTCAAGTTAAAGCATAACGGAGGCTCGAATATCAAGAACAAACGCATGAAATCACCAATGGTTTAATATTTCGACAGTAAAGTACAACGCATTTAAACGGTCTTTGAATACTCTGTTGCACTGATAATGATCACGAATGAAAACATGCAGGAAACACCACTCGGTAGCATGGAAAATGACCTCTATGTCCACACATTGCATCGCTTTAAATACAGTATTAAAGTGGAGTATAAACGGGTGAATGGAGTCGAGAGAGTTATTCTGGGAAAACACCAAAGGTCGTCCCTAACAGAACAAATGTTCCCTCACTTTCCCGGTATCATCGCTTTCTTTTTGTAATTTAAAACAAACCTATCTAGGCAATACCTAACTAAACAAATATTGGACTACATCCGATTTTTTTCTTGTTTACATATCTCATTTAAATATAAATTCGAAATAAGATCATCTTCTTAAATGTCCCAAACTGTTAAAGTAGCTGTTAAAACTTAGACCTACATTAATTGTTGTCATAGAAACATAGTATCACTTACGTAATGAGGCTTACATAGCCTCACATAGTAAGCTTTAGGACTTGTCGCGCTATAATATGCTTAATTACTACTCAATTAATAGCTACAAAAAGCAATTAATAGCTATATTAAAAGAAATAGCTACAAAGAATCCGGTTGAAATGGGTTTGGTTATAAAAAGAATTACGTCTCCTACGTAAAATAACCGGTTGCTGAATTGAACGAATGGATTCCATTTTCCAAGTTCTACCAAAGACGTACGTATGTTGAGACATGTAACAATCAAACGTCGATAAACTAAATTTTGTCTGACCGAACCTATTCCAAACGACTATGTACTGTGTAGTTATATTATAACACAGTTATATAGTTATATAGTAATACCGCTAGGCCTATATAGTAATGTAGTATAACATAGTGCAATGTTTTATTATGTACTGAAGTGTAAACCCTATATGTGTTTGAACATACAGGTTATGTTTGTAGTTTTTCAAATTTTAACCACTGTTGATGGTTTGCAACTAATAAAATGACGTTTTTCTTTAAAATGTATTTTTAATTTATATATATATATATATATATATATATATATATATATATATATATATATCACTTTCACTATATGTACTTAAAACAAGAATCTTACTTAAACGCATGAGGCTAAAGAATAAATTCAGCTTATATCCAAAAAGAAAAATAGTCGGAAGAAATATTAAGCCAAATCGACCAGAATAGTTCCTAAAATTACGGACAAAGTACATGACCATTGTTCTATTTCGAGTGTAGTCATAAAAGGGCTGGGGAATCTTTAATAAAAGAAAGGTTAAACTATTTTAAGATAGGACTTTCCAAAATACCTGAGTTATAGTAAAAGTACCGTTAAGGGAAGCTCTTTGTAGATGATTATGGGAATAACCGAATTAACTGAAAATACGTGAGGGGGGAGAGATGACGCGAGGTTGAAAAAGGAAGTGATCGAGGAGTCTTGGAGGAACTCCAGAAGAGGGCAGACCTATTGGGGAGGTTACACAGGGGCAGTAAGGGTAAAATTTTGTTAATAGAATTGAGGGAAATGTATTTTTTTTGTATTTGTATAATTTAAAAAAAAAGTAAATAAGTTAGTAAAGTATTAGGAAAAATAGGTTATGTGAAAGTTCAGCGAAGCAGTATTAACGGTCAAGATCCAAGGAATCAACAAACAATAAGTACTTTTTTTCATTAAAATTAGTGAATAGAGCTTTATAAACAGTAAATTCAGAACAATTTTAAATTCATTAGTATAAAATTATGATCTAGTTTTTTCACCACGTTCTAATTTATAAAAAGATCCATAATAACGACCCCAGAGAAAGAGAAATTAACACTGTCATTTAAAACCTTATTGTAATAACTTAAAGCCTCAAGAGTCCACCATTATTTTTTTTGTAGTTGTAATATTAATTAAGGAGTAAATCTTGTCACTAAATAGTATAAAGGTAAATGGGTCTAATGGTATTAATTAAGTGTCAAGAATAAATGCAAGTTATGTTAAAATTGATATTGGTGTTAATTAATTAGAAACCTGAAGGTGAGACAAAAGAGTGTTAAGGTAATTAAATATATAACCTAAAAGAAAAGTTATATTTTAAATAACTTAGGTTATAAAATATATATATATATATATATATATATATATATATATATATATAAAGAAACAACAAAGCAGGTATTACCTTAATATAAAATCGAAATTATAATGGTAGCGGACTGGTAACTAAAAAAATGTTACCTTAGAATAAGGCAGGTATGTTTGTGGACTAGACAGAATTAACCTGCATTTGTGGTTTTTATTTGTTTTTATCTTTAAATAGGTATTTTAAATTATTTAAATTATCTGATACCTTAAAATAAACAATGCTAATTCGTCAAAAATGTATTAATTAATTCTCAAAAATGAATATTATATTAAAATATATACTGTACATGTATATGTCATATTTATTATTAAATACGTTCCCTCCATACACACACACACACACACACACACACAAGCACTGCATATTGTAGTACACAACACAGGATAGCGGTTAGACACCTTAGTCCCCCCCTCCCCACCGGTTGAGACAATGCCCAGGTTAGAGACATTGCCCAGACGATGTCACGATCTTAGTACCTTTACCTAAATTCCAGTTTGAAGAGATCCTTTGCTTGTCCTACCTATTTCCTCACTGTAAAAACCCGACTGTATAGCACTAAAAACTACACACTTACATATTTATTCAAATAATTCCTGGACCAAATGCTAAGAACAGTAATGGTCGTTGATTATTGTGCGTAAATTCACACAAAACTGAATTAATAAAATTAATTTCTTTAGAAAAATATTTATATAAAATTCGAGGATAGCACGCGCCATAAGTTAATGAACTATTTATAAATGGACCAATAGAAAAGACCTTGATCGCAATCATATGGTTTAACCTACTTAAATTCTGAAAGAAAAGTAATTAAATAACGACTGATATTAGTGTTTGGCATAAAAATGTTTTAATTTATTTATTCGGTTTCTAAATTAGTTTAAATTGTGATAGCTGTTGATTTATTTAGAATGTTCAAATATAGTCCTAAAGTCAATGTTTTTCTTTTACAACAATGCTAGTATTTAAGAACGTTACAAAAGTGTAAATGGTTCAATCTATCTTCCAGTACTCCTTGAAGTTTGAGATTTATTACGACTTGAAACATATATCGAAATATCGTAGATAACCATAAGTACGAAATTCGAATAGCAAGAAAGACGTCTAGAATGAACCATCAGTTTACATTCTACCACTTTCATCAACACACTAAGATTAAACAAGTATTAATTACTTAAGCTCATCGGTCCCCATGTTTTATAAAATTTATTGTTTTGAAACAAAAAAAATGCAATTCCCTAAAAAAATAGTTACACAAGTAATAAGTTAAAATAGTCTTATGAAACCGTTATGGTGTTAAAATCAGATGAAAAGGTACAGATATAAAAGAGGCATCAGGCTAGATAAATCCGTGTTCATAATTTGCAAGCCAATAGAAGTGGTTTTTATAATTTTTATGAGTTTTTAATTTCCCCAAATCATATAAGGATGCATTTGAGGTGGAATTTTAGGATTGTTTTATAAATTATCAGTTCCATGCTAATGGTTACTGGTATTATTTAGTATAATCTTATCCCGTCTATATTCCTTCTTTCTTCCTACGAGTACTTATTAGACACCTATCCCTGTGACCTAAATAGAGAATTGCTTGGGTGCGTCCTGTCCCTGTGTGCGTCCTTCTATACATGTCTGTACTCAAATACCATTTATTATTCACAATCAGAAGTGACTATTTCCGTTCGTGACCTCTGATGTGTGCACCTTCAAAAATCGTTGGCCCCAAAAATTAATGAACTTTCTAAACTGCCCTGCTGAACAAAAGGATCGTACCACATTTAGATATGTATTGGCAAGAATTAAATAAATACTTATTGTGAGAAGCTGAATAATTTATTTACTTCGGAATGAAGATATTTCTGATGGAATGAAATTACATTACAAAAAATTATATGAACGTATGCCCACTCTAGAAAAATGTTGATGCGCTATAATTTCACGCCTGAGGCACCCTTGTTCGCAATAATTTCTTATCCATTATAGGTAACGAGAAAATTGAAAACTAGAAATCAATAAACATCACATGGGGCAGATTTAAACTGAGAAATTATTGTGTTCGATTGAACAGATTATGCGAATGTCTCTTATATGTTGCACAGCATAAAAGGAATACGGGTGACGGACAGAATTTAAAAATTGTAATGCTCCAATAAAACCATTGGTGGGAGAGAATGAATGTATTGATAACTGGGTTGCTGAATGAACTGGAAATATTTGGTCTTCAATTCATTTTTGTAGACGGATATCAAAAATTTATAACAAAAAGTCATGTAAAAACAAAAATTAAGTGACTTAAATGTGCATAAAACAAATGAAAATTTTGATTAAGGGGATAGACAGATATTGCATAATGCAGTGACAAAAGAACATCTAATCTTCATCCCCGTCTAGAACAAAAAGTTTTATATTAATGAGGCTTAAAAATTGTACGTAAAAATTAGATAAGCTAAAAGATAAGACTGCTATTGCATAACGCGTTGCGGAAGGTATGCATAGGATCATGATGCTGCTTAGAATGAATGATCTCGGCATACAAAGATGAAATGATAAGATTATTGTTAGGACAAAGTTGGAAAGTTTATGGTGCATTGTTATATTTCAGTAAAGTAATAAACTTAAAAATAGAAGCATTGTGCTAAAAAACAACTATTTAAATGATAAGATTTTTTAACCGCGTTTAAAAACGGCATAAAATAGTTTTCCCTGCATCCGTATATACTCCCATTAATGTATGCCAATACAGATTAATATGCCTGCAAATTGTACTAATTAAATATTAGAAGACTATTAATAGACATGAAAATCCTTATCAAATTCAAAACAATGGCGCATGTACAGATAATTGTAAGAGTCGGAAGTAGCTGTGGTCTACAATTTATCAGTTATCTATGCAAGCGCCCGAAGTTCTTTTTTTATTGCATAATTACTTCCATATCTATTAATATTACCTAACATTAAAATATCAGAACAGAGTGTATGGACATATGAATCCGTATGGATCTAAGAATGCAATATCGTAGCATTTGTATTCAGTCCTAATTAAGTTCAAAGTTTAGATCGATGTTCTCAATGTATCTGGAATATCGGAAAAATAGTTTAGATTACAAAATTTGTACAACAGAAGAAAGTGACGTAATATTATAGCATTTTCTTAGCCATTATATAGCATTTTATAACATGTATATATAAAGGTGTATGTATATAAGGGCCTATATCGTTTTGTGATGAAGTCCGTCTATTCTTGTGCGTAGGCCTAAACGTAGCCTATATCGTTTTGTGATAAAGTCCGTCTATTCTTGTGCGTAAACGTAGCCTATATCGTTTTGTGATGAATTCAGCCTTCTATAGTGCGTAAACGTAGCCTATATCGTTTTGTGATAAAGTCAGTCTATTATTGTGCGTAAACGTAAACTATATCGTTTTGTGATGAATTCAGTCTTCTATAGTACGTAAACGTAGCCTATATCGTTTTATGATGAAGTCCGTCTATTATTGTGCGTAAACGTGGCCTATACCGTTTTGTGATGAAGTCCGTCTATTATTGTGCGTAAACGTGACCTATATCGTTTTGTGATGAAGTCCGTCTATTATTGTACGTAAATGTAGCCTATATCGTTTTGTGATGAAGTCCGTCTATTATTGTGCGTAAACGTGGCCTATATCGTTTTGTGATTAATTCAGTATTATATAGTGCGTTAATGTAGTCTATATCGTACTGTGCATACTGAACCATTCCCCGATTTCTGTGTTACCTTGAATCCATCTCTTGCATAGAATGTGTACCCAAATTTCATGTAGGCCTAATGGAAAAAGAAATTTGAAGAGGAATAGTTACCAAAGCATGTATTTCGTTTATGTCAACAAATGTTTACCTCATTTTTGGAAAATGACAGATTAAGAGACATTTTAAAAACTGTAAATTTAAATGAAGACTATCTGTCAGAAGATAGAGCAGTTGTTACGTAAGCGTCGAAACAAGAATGTCTTGTCTCAGTCTGGCAGATAACAAGTTCACGAGATAATATTGTCTAAGCTATAGTCCTAAGACATCGGATACCACTGTAAACAAACGATAAACAGAGTTCAAGAGTTCCTAGGCTTCTAAGTGTTCCCGTTTGTGACAAAAAGTGAAGTGAGGAATATATCTAATTATCTGCAACCGCAGGTCAAGTTTATTTGATAATGGGCATTTTTATGTTAGGGATATTAGGGGTAATTTATAAACTGAATCTAGTTTTCTTTATAAAGTGGTAGTGTGGTTTCTTTTATTCTGTAGGTCAACGATCAAACTACTTTTTTTCAAAGGAATAGGGCGCGGCAGAGAACCTGGAGATTAATAAAAATCTGGATGAATAAAAAATTTGTGATTTATGGTCACTATTGTTCAGAGCGTGCACTAGGGGTGATGTATGGTCACTGTTATTCAGAGCATGTAATAAATAAGTTGTGATGTATGGTCACTATTATTCAGATCATCTACTACCTCAATTTTATATAGATGGCTCTAAAGATAATCTTCTCCTCACACTACGATTCGAGATGCGGAGTGACATTGCATATCGTCGAGTTAATGGATAGGTCGTCTTTACTTTGTCGTCTGCAGCTTGGAAACGTTGCTGGTACAAACACTTTTCACTCCTCCAGTTCGTATATTCAATGTTAATCTTTTTCTTCGATGTTTTCGACCGATCGTTTGTAGCATGGGTACAATCAAATTTTATAAGCTGGAACTTGGCTCTTAAAAATTGTGTATTCGTTGTCTAGGAAACATCAGGTACTGTCGTCATCTTTCAATCGCGCCCTCATTTCCTAACCCTTAGACCATCTTATTAGCACGCTTCCGTGAACCCCTTATTTACATTTGTTGTTATTTATACTACCTTATACATTAAAAAGTATTAATAAAAATACAAAATAATGAGCCAACTCTATGAGTCAGCGGAAGACTAAAGGTAGATGTTTCTGTAATTACCTACGACCTCCTCCAATCTTCACTCGTCCTCGGCTTCTCGCCAAGGAGGCATTCACGTAGCCTCCGAGTGCCCGCTTCAAAATTTGACCTATACCGATTCCTCACGGAGACTGTTGTAGTCATCACGAAATGCTTTTTATGTAGACACATTTTTAACATTATTTTAAAAATAAATATGCTTTAATACACGCTCTTTTTACACTGCGCCCAGACTCCATTGTGACTAAGTCGCCAAGACAGATATGCTCAAGATATGCTCAAGATTGCATTCACGTAGCCTCCGAGTGCCCGCTTCAAAATTTGACCTATACCGATTCCTCACGGAGACTGTTGTAGTTATCACGAAATGCTTTTTATGTAGACACATTTTTAACATTATTTTAAAAATAAATATGCTTTAATGCACGCTCTTTTTACACTGCGCCCAGACTCCATTGTGACTAAGTCGCCAAGACAGATATGCTCAAGATAGCGGTAGTCGCGTCCCCCCACATAGACTACAGGGCACTCTTTACAGTGTTGCCAAATCGCCCGATTCACAGCCGCTTATTACTTTGGAAAAATACTATAGACAAAACAGTGGGCGTTTAACGTTCGATCGAATATCTGTCCTTAGGCTAGAGTTTTTGTCAGAAACGTTATTTGTGCATTTACCTGTGACAGGTTATCAAAGGATTTTCCCTTCCCAGTGGTTCGGTTTCTAACGCCTCCTCCATTGCTACTCTAATGTACCTTTCCCTAATCAGTTCTTACTTTAATTTTCTGTCACACGAATATTCTATCATTATTCACATGCAATTCCCACTTCTCCTGATTTAATTTAATGTTCATTGAGTGCTTTTAAATTTGGACTGTATTTAAATTAACAAATTTAATTTGACCATTTTGTTGTTTTCTATCTAGTTTTTAGTGGTGGTGAAAAAGTAGCAAATTATTTTTAAAAATTTTCCCTGGGAGTGTAAATTAGTTTCTAGTCTCCCTAGCTAACGGACAACCTCCTTCAGACGGACGTCCTAGCGTCGCTACTAAAACAGAGCAGCCCTGATTATCAACAGAGTACCCACAAACATTAAATCTTTCAATTTAAGTCGCAAATCATTCGCTTATCTAATATGGTAAGATAAAGTTGGTAAAAAAACTTGGCTTATAGAAAACTGGCTATTATAATTCCATGCAATGAATCCGAGTAAGACTAGCAGCAGCCCGTAGTAGCAGCCAGTATTCCGCGAGGAATTCATTACGTCTATGCTGTCCAGTTGTAAGAATCTACTCAGTTTATGATTTCCCTGCCCTGTTCTTGTGGAATGTGTCGCCTAACCCGGAAGTTTCAAGTCCGTCTATTGTTATGGCAATATGACCACAATTACAGTTAAGTCTGCAGTTTTACTTCCATTTAATAATGTTAACTGATTTCTACGAGTGAGTTCCTTGAGCTATAAAACCCTCCCATAGCCTTGAAGTTATAATTTTTTTTTTTAACATTTAATAGAATATCGTAATGTATTTTAATTTTAAAAACTTATGTTTTGTTGCCTTAATTCAATATATGTCTTTCTACAATAAAAAAATACTTCTGCTTTTAATTCATTGAGGGGGGGAGAACCAACTGTCATAGGGAACATATTGAATATTCTTTTTAATTTTTCCTATTTAAAGAAAGTTTTTTGAAAAAAATAGTTTTAAAAAATTTACTTCAAATTTGATAGCCTACTCAACGGGCAAATAAAATCACGTATGCCCTATTGAATAAAAATAAATTCTAGACCTATTTTTTCGAATAGTATTTTAGTATTATTAATAATATTAATATTGTAAAGCGACTAAACATTTTCAAAATTTAGCTCTACATTTCTATCCCACGGTTCAATTTTTGGGGAAATGAGATAAACTTCAATGTGACACACATTTCGAGCGAGGATGTAACCAATATCACAAGAATGCATTTAGATAGTGGAGGTTCCACTGTGGAACCAATACCCCTCCCCAGTTTTAGAGGAACATTATGTCTCTTCCTAGCTTTTACATTCCACCTATCCATCCCACATCCTTCTTCTAAGTCGGAGCATTGCTATTCATTTTCTTCCTTCGTGATGTCTTTAGGATCTCTCTATAAGCAATAATATCAACTTTATTGTGTAAATCCTCTAAAAGTTAACAACAAGCGAACTGTTTCTTTATTTCAGCTAACCTTTGGATTGAAAAGTCGTATTGAAATTTTAAAACTAAACACTAAATCAGAAAATAACTGTGAACAAAAATGGCGTTCCAATTGACTTTGTCTATTTCCTTACACTCTTCACTTAACTACAGTGTTACAATAACATGTGGAAGATGCGGGCTACTCTGTGTAGCCTACTAATTGACACCATATAAAGGACTGCTGCCAGGCCTGGTAGAGTGAATTAAGCTGGAGACTAAATGCTGGCGTTATTTTCAAACTTTTAGATATCTAAGCAGAAATAAAACTAATAGGAAAACTGTAACAAGATTCGATATTCGCGTTAGGATAACAAGTTGCACTTGCTATGCTACAGCATACATAAATCCTGTATGACATTGATTCAACAGTAAGCCTTACGTTGAGTCGACATTTAAAAACACATTGAACTAAAAGAAATTCAAAAGTTACAAGTACTCACGTTATACATACACACACACACACACACACACATATATATATATATATATAAAGTTAATTAGTGCTTAGCTAATGAGAACATTAACGAACTTTAAAAATTAAAACAGTTCCCACATAATCTTACTACACACTAGTTTATTAATACACACAGACTAGTTTCGACTACGATATCGCCTTCATCAATGATTTGCTACTACTCAGCCAAAGTATCACTTACACTTTAATGTACTTAAACAAGAATCTTTCAAGTCAACTTTCGAGAACTATTAATTACGTGCACTCATTTTCAAACTTATTTAGAAGAAGTCTTCTAAATAAGCTTGGAAATGAGAGCACGAAATTAATAGTTCTCAAAATTCTAAGCTGAGTATATATATATATATATATATATATATATATATATATATATATATATATATATATATATGTATATATATATAGATAGATATATATATATATATATATGTATATATATATATATATATATATATATATATATATATATATATATATACATATATTGTAACGATGTTTTTTGTATTACCGCCAAATCGCGATAAAAGTAAAAGAAAAACAGTTATTAGTTTCAACGGTATATGTATATATATGGGTGTATTGATATAAAATATCAGCCTAGCTGCGAAAATTGAATAAATTTACGAAATTTCCAAATTTATAACACTAGTAAAATCAAAATTAACCATTTTCACAGTTCTATCATTGGTTGATCACTAAAATAACCGGTGCCAAATTGATGATTTCTATTAATTTGACGTTGCTTAACCAATTAAAAAAAAACTCGACTGATTATATTAAATTGAAAATGACCTCAATTTTACCAGGTACCCAGTAAGACATCGCTTAAGTAAGAGCAAATCTTATTCAGATAAGCGAACCTATGGGATGCCATAATATTCCCCAATTCCTAGCAACAAGGGAGATTATATCCTATCCTTGATTATTTAACCCTTCTTATACAGGCTCTTGGGAAAATTGTATTTCTAATAGTCTAAAGATGTTTATGACGCTATAATAGATTGTTACTTTAGTTCTTTGAGGTCAGGATCAGTATTCAGTTGCTATGATAAATTACATAAAATTCAAATGATAAATTACATGCCAATAGTTATACACATTGCACAAATTTGACAAAAACGTCAGCCAGTCAGGTTTTATATAAAAACCGTCTCCCGTCTAAAATTTTAAACAAAACAATTTGAAATTCATAAGAGAAAGTTTTTTTAAAAAAGATATATGTATAATCGCTTTAAAACATAAAATACAATCTAAGTTTTAAAACTAATTAAAATAAACAAATTTATTACGTAATATGTAGAACATATGAAGGCACAATTATATAAAAACGTGTTTCTTTTTTACAAACTGCCCTGACTTTAAATGAATTATTGCACTTCGATACAGACTAGACAGTTATGTCTACTCTGAAAATAGTGCGCAACCGTTTTGAAACAATCGGCCATCTTTATCGTCACATTGTGACGCGACAACCAAATGACACGGAGCGGAGTTAGTTCCGATCACAGGTCATCAAGTTCAACAAATCTCAGAATGAGGTCGTTTGTGTGGAGCGGACGTTCGGTACGGTGAATCGACACTGAGTACTGTGTAGTTCTGTTTTGCCCGTTATTACGTGAGGTCGACGGACTATGCCCCTTCTTTAAAGCGCCGGTTTCCATTAAGATATTCCAATAGAAATAGAAGATTGTAGTATTTAGTACACATAGGTCGACATAAATTTCGGGTCATACATTTACACAGGCATAATCATATAAAAAATGATTTCTATAATTAAACTATGATCGCAATATAATTTAAAATAAATCAATTTTAATATTGTCATTCTCTCTTCCCCCTCATTTCAATTACAAGTGTTTTGACAAATTACGTTACAAAAAAAATCAAGATATAACTTTTTCTCGAGTTTTGAAAACGATTTATCAGTATGACTATAATCGTATACGATGGATAGGAACAATTTCTTAATAGAGTAGAATTAAGGTAGGGACGAAACCCTCCTGGTAAATCAAAAACCCTCTGCGATATAGAGTGGGTCTCGTGTGCAGAGCCGTGTACCAGAAGTAGCCTACCCTCAGGTAGGGTTATAAAGGTTGTCACTGTCATCAAATTACCCACATTAAGTTTTATATGCAAAAATATTCTCCGCTCACATCCGTGTTTTAATTGTGGTTGTGCAATAGTAAAACTCAAATGTTCACAAAGACAATACACAAATAACAATAAAATATTTACAAATAAATAAATTGAAATCAACTGCTCAAGACGCTTCCACGCAAGTAAGTGATAAATGCTAAGGACCTTCCTGTTGGATAAACTTCTTTTTAAAGCATTGAACTACAATACTGTACATTTTCATGAAAATTGTTCTAAAAGGACGTTTTTAAGTCAATTTAATTTATTAAAAAAAAATACATTGCAATCACATACTACCTCTTAAGGAAAGTAATTCCTACTTTACTAAATTTAACTACTTGCATATGCGTGACTGCTCTTTAAAAGTATGTAATAGAAACTATAATTATTTTTTGTAAGGAAAAATTAGAATAGGTCTTATTCCACGCATAACAATTATGCCTTCAGATTGCCCATTTCAATATAAGTTCATTCTATCTTCTACAAAAGTTTGCTTTCCCATGACAATTAATATTAAATCACATGGCCCGTCTTTAAAATTTGCAGGGCTAGATTTAACAGAAAGTGTTATTTTCAATAATAATTTTTATCTAGTGAGATCACTTTAACATTTACCCGATTTGAGCATCCGAAAAAAACAACCAATATAGTTTATGAAAAATTAATAATTTTATAATGTTAGGTCAGTTAAAAATAAAATACTAGCAGTTTTTGTGTTGTACATCTTGAGGTTTTTATAAAAATTACACTTCTTTGTATTATCTTTTTAAAAAACCACTACCTACTGATTTATTCACCAGACGCGTTTCGCACTAGGTTAGCGCATTTTTCAATGCTGTGAATTACTGACAAGACTGTTGCTAAGGTGTGTTTGTTGGTGTGAGTCTGTAGTGTATTTTTGTTCTCACAATAACACACCACAGACCAAAAATACAACACAGACTCACACCAACACAACACACCTGAGCAACAGTCTTGTCAGTAATTCACAGCATTGAAGAATGCGCTGTCCAAGCGTGAAACGCGTCTGCTGAATAAATCAGTAAGTAGTGGTTTTTTTGCCAAGATAATACAAACAAGTGTATAAATAAAAGGTTCAATGCCTTAACATATGTTTAAATTACTAATTGAAGTAAAGCAGTTATACCTATTTTGAATACAAATTATATCCTGCCACACGTGGGGGATATACAATTTCTGTTTTTATCAATACTATGAATCGAAACAATGGATCGAACCTTTATAATGCAGACGCCATAATATAACACGCTTGGTTGTCACTGAGTCGTAAATGAAGCAAAGCAGTTGGTTACTACTAGTTAAACGAGTTACATTTTTAATTGTGCATGACGTCGTCTCGCCGTCAGGTGTAGCCTACATGTAATCGCTTCACAGAGAGAAATACAAACGCATATGCTACAGCATTTTCAGAAACAGATGAACACTTAAACATCGTGCCTAATAGAGTTCAGTGGTTCGCATATTCAGCAACACAACGTTCAAAACAGTTTCTTGTGTTGGGAATCCCTTACTTTTCTATGTGTCCTACACTTTCCATTGTCCTGTAAATATAGATTATTCGAGCAAACTTTACGTTCGATTTAATTCTGTAAGTGGTAACGCTGTAATTGTTGAAATTCTATGTTTCTGCTAGGCTCTGCATAAATCTATGAAAGGTTCTGAATGATGGAGATTCTCCAAAGTATGTCGGTAGAAACATGAGAATGCTAGAAGTGGCAGAAACGTAATATTCTCAACATATTGATTAAAGGTGAGTCGACTAGATAGAAAACAGGTTACTTTTAAAATTTCTTGTGCACATAAGTTTTAATCACGTTGCCGTAATACTACAGAATAACATTACAATTAATAGCAAAACGGTAAGGTTTAACGTCTGTTCAATAAATATCAGTCATGCTATCATCCGCCTTTTCTATTAGTGCAGAACCGAGCAGAGGGTAACACCTCTCTTCAACGAAAGTAAAGAGCAGGCTAGTTTATGAGCGACTCTTCCAGACTGTACCATAATTTC
This sequence comes from Prosapia bicincta, assembly GCA_036971475.1. Classification (NCBI taxonomy): domain Eukaryota; kingdom Metazoa; phylum Arthropoda; class Insecta; order Hemiptera; family Cercopidae; genus Prosapia; species Prosapia bicincta. The sequence continues at coordinate 166,436,291 of JBAIZL010000001.1, forward strand.
CTCCATTTTCAGTTACAAGTAATTATTAACCTCAATTCCTTCTTGGCCCTACCTTTATTCCATCGCCCCTTCCTCGTCCTTTCTCCTGCAACAGCAATGGATAGACACTTTGCTTTAACCCTGGTAGGGATCAGGCTAGTTCATTTAAGCGACCATGTCCACGTGGCACTATAATTATTTTATTTTCAATATCAGGGGGAAACAATCCTAGTCCTTACCTTTATTCTATACCTTCTTTATCCTTCAACATACAAGAAGGAGTAACGGGTGGACCCCCCCCCGCGCATAAATCTAGTAAGCCTAAATTAGGTACTAACCGTGCGTTCGAGATCCTTTCCTTCTGTATATAACTTAACAAAGGGTTTATGTTCATACCTTAGCCCTACATCATCCACTACTCCTACCTACCATTTTCATGCGGTACTAAAAAAACTAAATGCTTTAGAGCCGCAAAAAAATGTGACAAAAAATTTTAATCCACAACACTGTAAGATTTTTTCAATCGATCAAGTATTACTGTATGCTCTAACTGTTGGAAGGTAAACTAGTTACAGTTAGAAGGTAAAACTAGTTGGTAAAACCTTTGTACAGCCATAAAGCAGCGCTTCTAGCACAGGCCTAACACTGTTAATAATTCACAGTCGTGTTTGCCGAAGTTTTCAAAATATTTACCAAATTCTGCTTCCATTAACGGATCTTTTGACTAATAGACCCATAAATCAAAAACATACAGTGCATATTCCAGTTATATTTCTATTTCCGTTTCGATAAATAAACTCAATAAAAGTTTTGTTTTCTATTTAGATGAATAAATTTTAAATAATAGTTCATTTTAAAACGTAAGACTGCCCTTGAATCCGTTTTAAGAAGTGAAACATTAAGGTCAACATCTTTATCAAATATATTTAAGAAATTAATTTACCAGGTAATAAGATTACATAGTGTTTCATTGTTGAATACATTGATCTGCTATAACAGATCCTAAACATTTTGGTGGCAATATTGGGCTCTAACTTTAATTTTCAGTGTCTAAAACATTTTGTTGGCAATATTTGGATCTGAATTTTAATTTTCAGTGCTTAAGTCACATCGCTGGCTATATTCGCTCTTTAACGTTAATTTTTCAGTGCCTAAAAAACATTTTGCTGACAATATTGGACTATTTAATTTCAATTTTCAGTGCCTAAAACATTTTACTGGCAATATTGGGCTCTAACTTTAGTTTTTAGTATCTAAAACATTTTGTTGGCAATATTTTGATCTTGAATTTTAATTTTCAGTGCTAAAGTCATTTCGCTGGCAATACTCGCTCTTTAAGGTTAATTTTCAGTGCCTAAAAACCACTTCGCTGACAATATTTGGCTCTTTTACCTTAAATTTTAGTGCAGTGAGGGCTGTATGTATGGAGTCAGCATAAGTCAGCACCAGCTTCCGACTTCACTGAAAATTAAAATTAAAGCGCAAAAATATTGTCTGCAATTTTTAAAAAAATATCCTACTAGCTGTCTTTATGCAAACACTATTTATCTAATCTTAATACTTCGTACAGATAGAGATGCTTAAGGCTTAGTTTTTATCTTTTAAAACAATTTCATGTTTAGTTATGTTTTTTTTATTTTTAAAAATTAATTATTATTTTTAATATTTCTTTAAACGTAATGTTATATAGCCTACTCATTAATAGAGAGTAGACTAATGAATGATTGCAAAAAATATAAATTCACGTTATTGGCTCTGAAAAAACAATTTTCTTCTTACTACATGTAGCGGTGCATTTTAGGGCCAAGAGAATTAATTACAACAGCTTACTGTAATAAGCTGATTTTATATATATATATATATATATATATATATATATATATATATATATATATATATATATATATGAAACTTGACATTTAAATAGAAATGCCATTGGACGATTAAGCTACGTTTAATTTTAGGATTTCTACAAACGCTTTTTTAAAGCCAAAGCTGTAGTGTTACATATTGTCAACATTTTAACCAGTTTTTATAAATGTTACAGAAGATACAAACCTTAAATTTTATAAGATCAAACCTCTTATTTAGTAACACACACACACACACACACACACACACAAACGCTTCTTTAATTTTACACACAAATAATTAGAAGACACTATAGCTCGAAATGGCAGCACTGTGATTAATAACCTCTCGAAAGTCGATTCGCAAATATGCCAAGTAAGATTTTTGTTTAGTACATTAATGTATAAGTGATAAGTGAATACAAGAAGACAGCGTTACTTATACTAAATATATATATATATATATATATATATATATATACACACATAATGAACAATATTTTAAAGAGTATTGCAATTTTATTGATTTAAAAAAACATTTTTTTAAAATAGGAAATAGCTCTAAAAACAATTTCTAGAATTGTTTCAATATAAAACCCTTAATTCGTGATCTTGAAATTTCGTATGGTGCGTTATTTTGAGGTTCTTATATGACTTAATATATTATTTTTCAGATTTTTTAGAACTCATTTTGAAAACTACGTTTAAATTGAAGCATTGTAACAATGTAAAAACTGTTTCAAAATAATATTTTAAGAGGAAAGATTACAAAAAATATTATTCTTTTGTTCTTATGGTATTTAGTTTACTAATTTTCAATTCAAACGCTGAAAATACTCATTCCAAATCTGATATGAGCGATCTTGGTTTATGACATCTAACAATTATTATTCTCAATTATTTTGACAAATACCATAAAAAAGATGTTTTAAGCAAGGCGAGAAGTCTTGGTTGCCCCCTAGCGGTTCACTTTAATTCTTTAATTGAGCTTCTGAAAAAAAAAATTATGTCATGAAAAATCATCATAATTTTAGTAAACATAATGAAAATATGTTCTTGGTGTATTATATTAGAAATAATTAAATAATTTCTGTAAACTAATTTTTCTAATACTTTTGTCTTACTAATTTCATGAGTATAGGATTAACCGTTTTGATATAAATAAACAAGAACTACGACAGGCAGACACCACAAAATCCCTTTTGTGGCTTAAGGAAATTTACGAAAACAGCAGCAAATTGTGACACATTTATGCTCAGTATAGCTTTCTTTATAATAGAATGACTTCTTTTCAAACAAATGTTATTCAAAAATTTTACAATAACATAGGCTTACAATAAAAGTCTAAACTAAAAGAATCGCTTCTGTATATTTTACATAAATGTTTACTAATCACGGTGGAAGAAGCGGGGGTGACCGGGTCAAGCGGTTGCACAACGAATGCTCCTACATTGTTGGCCTCCTTTGTTCGGTTTTCGTGCTAAGGATAACAAAGCGAAAAACTGAACAATTGCGTTGGCACGCGTCACAATCTATGCGTTTAAGCCATGTTGAAGCTGAAATCATTTGGTAATCTTTAACTCGTGCATATCTCTGTCCAATTAAAAAAAAATACCAATTTCCCAATACTGTTTCACGTTACTAACAATGATTCTCTATTCAAGTTCACATCAGACGCTTATGTCGATTGAGTCATGAATAAACCACTGACGTAACGGTTTATATCAGTTATCCTCAAAGGCCGCCATTTATTGGAACACTGGCTATAAAACTGTCCGCCAAAACATGGAAGTCGTTATTTAATTCACGGATATGATAAAGTATATTTTTACATTTGTTTTTAATTTATTCTAGTAATAGCGGGCTCGCATTATTGTCATGTTAACAGGCTCCCGAAGAACTAATGTACTGATTTGCGGGAATTCGTCACTATTATTTCAGGTATAAACGAATTATTTTTAAAAAATTTAAAAACAGAGCTTGCAAGTGCAATAATTTTCTAACTACAACAATTACTTTTCTAAGTTATCCGTTGCCGTTCTAAAGGTTTATATATTTATATATTCTAACGTTTGGTATATAAAAAATTATATATATATATATATATATATATTAACTTAGCAACACTGTTTTCTCGTATTCACTAATCCCTTTATTGTACTTAAACAACAATTTTACTTGGTACCTACATTTGCAAGAGCTAACTAATTAGAGTGCTTTTGTTTTCGAGCTATAAAAGACTCGAATCTTCTATGTTTTCAAGCGTTATAGTGCTATATATATATATATATATATATATATATATATATATATATATATATATATATATATATATATATGCATAACTTTTTTTCAGAATGAACGACTGAATAAATAAACAAAACTCGTATTATTGCATTCAGAAGTTAATAAAAAACTAAATATGGTGTAAAAGTTAAAACTAAATTCAAAAGTTATTTCTAGATGGTGGCGGTTGTTCACACATGTCCACGAGGGCTTCAGTATTTTTCCATTCTTCGTGTAGAAATTACTGTAATTTCAAAAAAGATTTAGCAACTATGCTTCCAATTTTAGATGAAGAAATACAAACTAAAAAAATGATTTCACGAATGTGAAAGATAAGGGCAAGTGAAGACAATTTGCTACGTTATATATATATATATATATATATATATATATATATATATATATATATATATATATATATATATATGAGTGGGAACGGAAAAATCTTCCATGACTAATCCCCAATGTCTAAAAATGTTTTATGTTGATGCTCAGTAATGTGTTGTTAGACATGTCTTAAGACATCAAATCACCCACTACATGAAGACTAAACCATCAGGAGGGAGACAGAAAAAATTACCTACACAATCACGTACAAACAAAATAATATTGCTGGCCCCGATATTCGCTATCACTGGACGGTCACTGACACTGAACCACTGGCAAGTTGTTGATGTGTGTTACCGCACTTAGAACAGTCGGGAGATTAGAATGGTTTTATATAGGCCTATATCACAAGACAAAATGTAACGACCAAAGCCTGGTCACTGTCAAACTGCGACGGTTCATGACTTGGCTGCGAGTTGGCTTTGTTAATTCTTAAATGTACCTAACCTTAAGATAATTCATGCCTTTAAAACACGTCCTAAAGATTATTTACGATTAGAATAGAGTCAGCATAGCAAGTATGATTGGATGTCTTTGTTTCTACTGTTGCCAGTGCCGCATGGTACATTTTCTGAGTATTAAGCAATTCTCAGTGATTCCGCCATAAATCTTCATTAAATTCAATTGGTAATCAAAAGCGCCAAAAATTTGACATTAGTCAAATAATTGTTGGAATCTGGCTGGAACCGGAACGCGTAGATAAGCCTGTATAACGGCGGGAAACGAAAACTAATTAGGGTATTTACCTAATTCAAGAAGAAAATAAATACAGTATACTTTTTAATTTTGAAAAACCTTGAATACACTACAATCCAAATTTGATTATTAGGTTCAAACTATACTCATACTAGAATACTAATACAAAATAAGTCAATCTATAACAATACTTCTAAAACCTTGATAAAAAAAATAACAAGTAGCCTATAAACTGCTAAATTTTTTATTGCTACTAAAATTGCATCCTACTTGTCAATCGATTCTGACGCTACCCACCTGATGCAACCGCCTCTCCGCATTGTAGCATCGCACGGCCCTGTATTCTGACGCTTCCCGCCTGATGTAACCGCCTCTCCGCATCGTAGCATCGCACGGACCTATATTCTGGCGCTATCCGCTTAATGCAATCGCCTCTCCGCATAGTAGCATCGCACGGCCCTGTATTCTGACGCTACCCGCCTGATGCAACCGCCTCTCCGCATCGTAGCCTCGCATGGCCCTGTATTCTGACGCTACCCGCCTGATGCAACCGCCTCTCCGCATCGTAGCTTCGCATGACCCTGTATTCTGACGCTACCCGCCTGATGCAACCGCCTCTCCGCATAGTAGCATCGCACGGCTCTGTATTTTGACGCTACCCGCCTGATGCAACCGCCTCTCCGCATCGTAGCATCGCACGGCCCTGTATTCTGACTCCTCCCGCCTGATGCAACCAACTCTCCGCATCGCCATCGCATGGCTCTGTATTCTGACGCTACACGCCTGATGCAACCGCCTCTCCGCATCGTAGCATCGCACGGCCCTGTATTCTGACTCCACCCGCCTGATGCAACCACCTCTCCGCATCGTAGCATCACACGGCTGTTTATTCTGACGCTACCCGCCTGATGCAACCGCCTCTCCGCACAGTAACCTCGCACGGCCCTGTATTCTGATGCTACCTGCCTGATGCAACGGCCTCTTCGCATCGTAGCATTGCACAGCCCTGTATTCTGACGCTACCCGCCTGATGCAACCGCCTCTCTGCATCGTAGCATCGCACAGCCCTGTATTCTGGCGCTACCCGCTAGATGCAACCGCCTCTTCGCTTCGTAGCATCGCACGGCCTTGTATTCTGACTTCACCCGCCTGATGCAACCGCCTCTCCGCATAGTTGCATCGCACGGCCCTGTATTCTGACGCTCCCGCCTGATGCAACCGCCTCTTCTCATCTTACATCGCAAGGCGTGTACCTTGTGACCTTGAAATGAAATATAGTAAAACTGTATTCTCTATTTTGAGCAAAAATGTACTGGATTTCTAATGAATAACTAATATTACCCTCTAGCACAATTTGCTTTCAAGCAGCAAACTCACGCGAACTGATTAGAGCTTTGTGTTTACTCCTCGAGCAATAGCCGTACCTATACTAATATGTGAGACTTTTGTCTCTTGTCTTAATATCTTATAAACTCGATATTTTACGTCCAAAAATGGAGCCCAAGAGCTTTAATTTTGACACGTGGTTAATTTTACGCTCTAGAAATTTACGTTTTTTAAAACCAAATCTATCCTAACCAGGTTCTTTGCACCTATTATAACCTCTTATAGCTATATGTTTGTAGTAGCATCACTGATGATGATGAATACGTCAACGAAACGCGTATGAGATTGAAGTTCTAAACATAAATTGTGAGTTCTAAACATATTTTTTCTAAATTTTATCTAAATATTGCAGTTGACCATAATTTTTACTTTTAAAAATATAGTACAACTGCAACGTTATGTAGGTTTATGTAATAAACCTATCGAAATACGATTACTGTTATGAATATTAATCAGACTACAGTTAATTAAATCGATAAATTACTGGCACAATTTTCTGAAGGGCAGCTAGAAGCAATTTCACAGATTTCACCTTCATTTCATTTACATGTTTTGTCCCTGTGTTTTCAAGGGGCGTTGCATAAATAACAAGCATAATGCTTGTTTGTAACTGATTACAAACTTGTTGAGAGAAACAAACTGAATGTTTGATTACGGCTGGTGAACTAGAAAGAACAACGATTGTGATTCAGTAGAAGAACTGGCAGGCGAGTCTTAGACAGAAAGGTGATTGTGTTTTAGTAAAAAAAACCAGTAATTTTAGTATTAGAAAGAACGACGATTGCGATTCAGTAAAAGAACTGGTAATTGAGTATTAGAAAGAACGACGATTGCGATTCAGTAAAAGAACTGGTAGGTGAGTATTAGAAAGAATGAAGATTGCGATTTAGTAAAAGAACTGGTAGTTAAGTGTTATAAAGAACGACGATTGGGATTTAATAAAAGAACTGGTAGGTGAGTATTAGAAAGTACAATGATAAATTTCAAAGACTATTTGAATATAGATCTCACATGAGAACAGCATTACGGTAAAATAACGATAGAACAAGAATAACGGACAGAACAAGATTGCCAAGACTAGGAGGATATCGGAATATAATATTCCCCCACCGAAATGTCTAAACTAAAAGTGTAAAAAAACCTAGAAATCAAACACACTAGGTAATCAATTACCATCATGTTAGTGGTTAATTTTAATTACCTTGTAATTATTTATAAGTAGTTAGATGTATTCCAATTTTTTTCATGTTTTTATTTTTCTTGAACAAAACGTTTTTGTCCTTATAAGTCATACTTACAACCCCTCCCCCCAAAAGCTTTACTGGCTACGCCTCTGCCTAAGTCTAAGACTATAACTAGACTAAAACGGATCGTGTGGCCGTTGGTTACATATAATATTTAGTTTGTACACATTTCTAGAAACGTGTCTATGATTTAGGTGTCGAATCTATCTTCATTAGACAGTTCTGGAAGGAATTTGGATATTTTACACTAGACGTATGGCATAGTACGTAATAGTTAAAACATACGTTAGGTGATTAATTATTACACACATAAACATTAATTTTACGTGAAACAAAATTAATAGAAAAACGCTAAAAAACCTACGAATGACTTATTCGTTTCTAAATTTAGCAGAACAATTTCAACTTTGCCTATTTCTGATAAACCATAAAATAATATTCAAGTTACTTCCTATTCCGGAACTGAAGGAATACTAAAAAAATAAACCACAAACTGTAAATGTAACTGGAGTCAGAGTTCTTAACATGGGATGTTTACGATCTATTGTTGTTATTTATCGGGCCGAAGGTCGAGCCATTGCGTTAGCTCGCTCAGTGACTGCCATCCCATTTCGTAACAAACAGGAAATAAGTAAAACGGTCGATTTTAAGAAGTAGGCTAGAAATTAGAACGCCTGGCGAGTTGTGGTCTACTGATCTATGTGATCATGTGATCTACTGAATTTCCAAACCAATTGTGATGAGAAGTTGCTTTCACTTTTCATGAATCCTACATCCTGACAATAGGGAAGGGAATGATTACATTTGTTTTAAAATATCCTTATTTGTTTTTTCACGACAATTTAATACTGATGGCAAAATGCGTCAGAAATTTGTTAGGTTACATCAGGGGCCAAGAAACAAAATTTTAAAAAATAAATATAAAACGTATAACTCTTACAGACTCGCCATTGAATGTTTGTAAAAGTAGTACGCTAACAAAATACCTACCTAAAATTACTGTTTAATGCTGACGTTAATTTCAATCTTCAGAATTTAACTTCTTCGTTTAGATTTATTTTTCTCTTTTGGCTGATAACTTAAAATCTACATATTTTGAAATGAATTCCATACTTATTATTACTGTTTGGTATAGCCGACAAACTCTAATTTCCTATGAAACTATATAGGCCTATACTATGTAGCCTACTCTGTGTTCTACCTACTCTCCAGAAAAACAAATAATTTTCAACACGCATTGCTGCTTCGTCCCGTCTCGACGAGTTAAAATTTTTGCCACATACTGTCAGTCGTATAAACGCATGGTAAGAAAATAAGCACTGAGTCAGGAACAGTGATTTTGGAAAAATAACGGTTCCTTGTTAATCGGCCATCTTAGAATGTTTTTTCTTATCTCCCTTCGTTTTGCAAAATTCAACTGCTACTCTCTTTTCCTAAGTGATTTTTATTCTTTCGATCTGCTTACAAGTTTTAAGTAACTTTGGGCATCAATTACATTACAAACGTAATTAAACTCAAGTGTTGGATTTCACACGTTTGAGGTAGCGTTGCTATACGTTTCTTTTCAGTATAAACTAGTTTTGAATCTGAGGACTTTTATCTCTCTACCTAGTGAGCTCACCTCGCCAACAAAGACATCTCTAAATATATTAACATATTTGTAATTATTTTTCAGTTATATTTCGTTTTTAAGGGTATACATAGTTATATTTAATTTCTCATCCAATGCTACTTGTTTTCATAAGGAAAGTTTTTCAGGATTTAGTGAAGTTTTTGAAGGTGTGGCGACCACATTCATTAACAAGTGAAAAATAGTGTTTTGATAGTAGCAAATAACTAACCTAAGTTTCCCAAAAAGGGTTAACTGTTGAAATTATAGACGATTTTGATAAAAATGCAGTAACAGAAAATATTTTATTTCTTAAATGTACGATGTTGCTAAATCAATGGCAACATTAATAATCTCTATTTCTTTTGTGTGTTCAATTTTAATTTTTTTATTTCTGTATAAACACTTCCCAAATTGTCCAGTTAGAATGAACTACGGATCTGTTGGAACTAAATATCATTTATCGTTATATTAACGATTTCGTTTAAATTCATGGAAATAAATAAAATCTTTACAATAATATATTGAGTAGTTTTTAAGCTTTCCTCCGTAAAAACCTTTAACAACGTATCAGCAGACTAATTATATTTTACACAATAAAACCATGGCAATTTAACGATTGTACATATTCTCTAGCATTCACATGAAGATGAGCAAGACGTTTAAGTAAATAGGGTTTAAATAAAGTTCAAGTTTTGGGATGAAAAAGAAATTATGGAAGAACGTGAGATGATAGGCAAAAGAGATGTTTTAATGTCCACATAGAGAACTTCATGACATATTCTTCTGGTGATATTACACAGAGAGGTTAACTGAAAAAGCTAATAAAGCTAAATAACACCTGCCAACACTACTGAGCAAGAAAATATAAGACGTACATTTCGGAAGAAAACAATGAAAGCTGAATGTGCAAATAATTAATGTGGCAGATGAATAAATGGATATCCTAGGACTATGTTACAACATGTGCTGTAACCGTTAAGATAAAACTAAGATAAAGAAAGGCCTGTGCTCATTTCACGTTTGGAAAAGTAAGGTCTTTGAGAAACTTGTTTAAGGGCTGACAGAAACCAGGGTTTTGCGAACGTGTAAAGAAAACCAATTTGGAATTTGAAGTATTGACACATTTAAATGGAATATAAAATATGAATTGGAAAAATGTTAAATAGGAAACTAACATTTTTTAAAGTAATATTAGAAAGAGAGGAGTTAGTAAGGAGAAATTTTAGACTTGGTTAAAAAAAATAAAAGAAACTTATATTGTTTTCTGTCTGTCGTGATAAACTGGAAGGATTGGTGAAAGGAAGATCCGAAGCTGAAGATATCACATGTCATTAAGATAAATAGCTCACAGGGCCAAGAAGAAGCGGAAGGCAGAGGAAGTTTGGAGAAAGCTTGAAGTAATGATTGTCCTTTGGATGAGTTGTGCAATTAGCTCGCGACTCAACAATGACATAAGTGCTATTATCTTAAATTATAAGGTGAAAGTTTTCTAAATTTTCATGTATTTTTCATTTAAGTGTGGACAGAGCAAATATATGGGCAGACATTTTTCTCATTGTGAACATTTTCCTTTTGAGAATCTTAGATAGTGGTCTTAATACCATTGTAAATGTTATTATTCTAACAATCTGTATATTAATTAGCATTCAGTCGTAACGAGCTAAATGGCACAAACTGGATATTCAGTTACAGGTATAGCACATCACATCTGGCAGAAACGATAGGAAAATACGAGCACATTCGCCTCCGATTGTTTACGCAATGCACATATAGCTGTAAACAACACGTTATCACAGTTCATCGTTATGTTATATTTTTATAAGCAAATCTTATATTTTAGAGCCAATTTTAAATTTTATAAGACAACTTATTTTTTATATTAAATTTAAATTTTATAAGCCAACTTTTTAACATATGATAAAATAAAATATTGTAATAAGTTAATATAACGAGCGAATTTAATAAGTTAAACCTCTGTCAAAGAATCAACAGAAATCGTTTTTTATAGAATTATTCACAAAAAAATATGGAATAAAATATTCTTGGGAGCGATTATAAAGATATACGTACATTTAAAATGTCCAATTTTAATAACGGACATGAGAAGTCTTAAAGTTTCGGTGAATTTAGATCAAAATATTATTTAAATAAAATTACAACCATTTTGGAAACTTATTTAAACAGCTAAAGGATTAGAAGTAACAGGATGCTTGAATAAAATAATTTCCATTTTTCTTCATTGTTCATATTAAGTGATATTCTTGACGAAAAATGACAATGTTACTGAATGTTATTGGAGCTAATTTAAAACTATATATGAAAAAAAAATAGAATAATATACAAAATTTATTTTATTTGGAAGAAATAAACGGATGTGAGATTCTTCCTTAAACTAAATATGACGAAATTCCTGTTTTCATTTTGTACATGCCAAAACAATATAGGTTTTTGCATTTTATTTATATAGACATGAAATTTTTCTTTTATTTTTAAAATTGCAAATCAGAATATTTAAGGTTTCTATATTTTTTAATAAGTTATTCGCGACGTTTAATAATTCATCTTAAACTTTACTTTGTGAAACACGGGTCCTTTTACTAAACACGACTAATAGTTCCCCTTAGTTGCTTTGAACTATGACCTTAAGAAGGCTTAGTTTCATAAAATCCCCCCTACTATTGTTTCTAAGCAGTTACTTTAGTACGCATCCGTACCACGTGTACAGTAATTTTATAGAGCCATTCTACTTAATTTTATTACCATGAGTTTCTAGTTGAAAGTGAGTCTCAACTAGAGATTCGCTTTCTATAACTTATAAAATAACTAACTAAATTATTATATTTTGTTTATATTTTGATGTTTTTCTTCATTTTATGTTTTTTTTTAAATAACGTGTGATAAAAACACAACAGAAACTTTGCATTAGCGAAACAAATATTTTTAACTAGTTTACGAAAAATGCACTTCAAAATTAAGTTTTAAGATCCTTCTTCAACTATTTTATAATTAATACTGGACACAGGATAATAATGGGTTTTTAAAAAAAATAATAAACTACATAGTTTTTACTAACTCACACATAAGAAACATTAGAAACTACAACAAATCATTTTCGAAAAATAAACTAATTAATAAAACAACCGGAAAACCAAAACAAAAGTTATTCAAAGCGGTTTTTTATAAAATTAACTAAATCAAAATTATTTCTTGTAAAAAATATTTTTCCGATTATTATTGTACAGCGAGAAAATCTTCACAGTAATAGGCAGAAAAAATGCTTCCATAAATTATTATAATAACCAGTAAAGCAACAGTCATTACTTCTAGGAAGTGCGACGGGTGTCCGGAGCAAATTTTGAAAATTACGCCTTTATAACTTTTAAAATTAGACACAAATCTACAAATGGAGAGTTAAATTTGAACTATATAAATACATTTCAAACTTAAGAACTCATGAACATTGGATTTAAGGGCATGTACAGGGTGGTATTTATTGAGAAAATCAGGTTAAAAGTCTGTACGAATTAATAAAATCTTAAAATTACACTTTGAAAGTTTATTAAAATTTCATCTTTTGTTACAGCGATTATCTCGCGAATATAAAGTAATCCAGTTAAGGGATCTTCTTAAGTTTTACTTCTCAAATTCGCTGCCATTGTTGAACGAATTTACCCACTTCTACAGACACTGTACACGCAAATGTATTGACAGTTATAAGCTTAGTGTGGACAAGTTTTACGCGAAAATTGAATTTATTATATTCAAATTTCTTTAAGAAAGTTTGGAATTTATATGAAATTTGTTACAAAACGCGAATTTAACGTAATTCTAGCTGACAAACTTAAAAAGAACCTTTATCATCCTTTTAGGAAGGGTTAACCCCATAGCTACGCCCCTGGTAAGCATTAAGCTAAAAGGTTATACGTCAAACAAAATATGGAGCTTACATGCGAGGCTGTAATTTTTTAAATGCTTAAAGAGCACGTGATAGCTTACATGACATCAGTCGCCAATTAAGGCCTACTTCTAAGCTGAAGAAATGTTATTAGGCCCGCTAGGAGGAAAACTGATAATACGTCAGCGAATTCCTTAAAAATCATTTAGCGTAACATGCCAGCAATAATTGTTCATGCAAAAACAAAAATTCAGAAGATAAACACAATTATTTCTATGTAATATTATGCATGGATACTACGTATTTCTATTTTTAATATCGGTTTACCTCATCAACAATATACACACTCTAGTCTTGAGTAAATGGTATTACATTTCTTATGTATTAACGAATTTCTGTTTTTTGTCGGCGTACCTCATCAACAAACGACACACTCTAGTCTTGAGTAAATGGTATTTGATTTCTTATGTGTTAACGTATTTCTGTTTTTTATCGGCTTACCTCATCAACAAACGACACACTCTAGTCTTGAGTAAATGGTATTTGATTTCTTATGTCAAACATTATGCTTAAACAAAGGCGTCTATACTTTTTTATTGGAATGGCCATACTCAGTTCTGAAAATATTCATTAGACACATACAAATCTCACAGTTTTGTAAAATACTTCATATTCTTTCATTCATAAAAATAAAAATATTGGGTATTTATGTTCTGTTCCCACGTACTCGATTGTAGTAAAACAATTTGTACCTGGCGATGCCGAAAGTTATTTGGAACATGAAGAAAATTATAAAAACTTTCACTCAAGCCCCAAAAATTAACAATTTTGAAAATTAGCAGTTCCTCCCCCTCCCCTTCACGGCCTACCTAAAACGTTACAAATTCAACGTTTTAGGTTAATTTTTTTTATGTAATTCGCAAAATGCCTCGAAATGTAATTAAACTTAACGGTCACTCGCAAAAAAATTACAAATTTTGAAAAAACCAACTTTAACATATCAATTCAATTCGCTTTGCGCGGTCTAAATTCTGTCGTTTTTTGGCGATAGAAATAAAAGGTGTGTAAATGTTCAATGCAATGTTTTCTGTTTTGTGCGTTGACCAAGGCCTGTAAGTGTTTGTTTTGTTCCTTTGAGTAATTTTGCAACTTATTATCGCCAAAAAATAAGATGTGTGAGCGAGTTTTATAATTCGTGTGCCGGGTGAAACATGGTGTCGTGGTGGTAATAGTGCTTTATTAAAGTTGTTTTTATTTTATTTTCTAGTTTTTGGAAGTCAATAGCAAATTAAATTACATTACGTGGCACTTTTCTAGTTATTACGTCAAAAAAATAAGGCCAACACTTTAAATTAGTAACATTTTAGGTGTGCTGTGGTGGGGGATATCTATTTTCCAAAGTTTTTAATTTTTGGGGCGTGAAAGAAAGTTTTTGATGACTTTCTGCATTGCCCTGTATAATTCTTTTGCTGAAATCGATTACGTGGAGACAGGAAATAGATACCAATTATTGAAAGCTATTAAATGTTATTTTTATTTTTGTGATTTAAAAGCAACCAGTCAGTATGAATTCGAGGCGTTCAAGTGGTTTTACGACCGTTACCCTGAAATGAAGATAGTGCATAGAACCTCCTGGGGTACATGATATATTGGAGATATTATGCCATCACATGTGTAAGTTTGCCTATCTGAAGTAGACCTATTGGATAGAGAGGTCTAGCCCTTGGCCCTTGGAAGTTAAAATGAGGGTAGTCAGAATTTTGTAAGAAGAT